>CADEHL010001326.1:294605-407105 GCA_902827135.1 Harpagifer antarcticus
TGTGTGGTGTGTGTGTGTGTGTGTGTGTGTGTGTGTGTGTGTGTGTGTGAGGGTGTGTGAGTGTGAGGTGTCGTGTGTGTGTGTATTGTGTGTGTGTGTGTGTGCGGTGTGAGTGTGTGTGTGTGTATATGTGTGTGTGTGTGTGTGTGTGTGTGTGTGTGTGTGTGCATGTGTGTATGGTTGTGTGTGTGTGAATGTGGTGTGTATGTGTGTGTATGGGTGTATGCTGTCGTGTGTGGTGTATGTGTGTATGTGTTGTGTATGTGTGTGTATGCTGCTGTAATGTGTGTGGTATGTGTGTTGTGGTGTGTGTGTGGTATGTGTGTGTGTGTGCTGTGTGTATGTGTGTATGTGTGTATGTGTGTGTGTTTGTGTGTATGTGTGTATGTGTGTATGTGTGTATGTGTGTGTGTGTATGTGTGTGTGTGTGTATGTGTGTGTGTGAATGTGTGTATGGTGGTGTGGTGTGTGTGTATGTGGTGTGTGTGTGTGTGTGTGTGTGTGTGTGTGTGTGTGTGTGTGTGTGTGTGTGTGTGTGTGTGTGTGTGTGTGTGTGTGTGGTGTGTGTGTGTGTGTGTGTGTGTGTGTGTGTGTGTGTGTGTGTGTGTGTGTGTGTGTGTGTGTGTGTTGTGTGTGTGTGTGTGTGTGTGTGTGTGTGTGTGTGTGTGTGTGTGTGTGTGTGCATAAAGCTGAGATCACTGAATCTGGTGATGATAGTTTGCAGTGAGATTTACTCTCATACTTCTGGCTATACTCGTGCAGCTCTACAAATGAACTGAGATCTCCACACAAATGATCTTTAGCAAGTGTGCAGAGCGATGATTTAAAATAGTCATTTGAAGGTTGGATATTTGTAAACCTTTTGTTTAGATATTAATAATTTAATATAAACCCTCGCACCTCCACAGAGAGCCCCCCCCCCCATATCAAACACCAACTTAACCCCTGAACGTTACTCTCTGACGGAGAGTCCTACACGACAAACTAAAATGTATTTATTATTAAAACTATATATTTTTTTAACATTTAAAAACATATATATATATTATTGGATTTGTACATTTCGAATATTCGAACATACATTTACTTTCAAATTGCCATCCCTAGTTGATGTCAGAGATGATGTAGAAACAATCCACTGATAATCTGGGACTCTAACTTTGATCAGATGTTGAACAGCTCCTTCCTCTCCCTCACAGCTCATCAGGACTGACAGCATCTCCACTGACTCCTGGAGCTCAGGGTGAGTCTGTGGAAGCTCAGACTCTCTCCCTCACACATTCACCTCTCTCTGTTACTCTGATCAATATTCAGTCATTAGCAAAGTGGACAAAATAACAATAATATTCTATTTGTTCTTTCAGGAAATCCTAAACACAAACAGATCTGTATGAACTGCAGTCAGTGAACTGACCTGAGGGTCTCCAGTCTGCAGTTTGGACTCTTTAGTCCAGAACTCAGCAGCTCCACTCCTGAATCCTTCAGAGCGTTGAGACTCAGGTCCAGATCTCTCAGATGGGAGGGGTCAGACTTCAGAGCTGAGGCCACGACTTCACAGTCAGTCTCTGAGAGTCCACAGCCAGTGAGTCTATAATAACATATAAATTACAACATGTGTTAAAAAGAGGAAACATTATATTAAAGCATTTGATGAAAACATATTTGACATGTTCTGATAGACATTTGCTGTTAGTCCATTGAATATGATATATAATAGTAGAGTGTAATGAGTTGTCAGTGTGATCTGATCACATGTCTGTGCTCCTGCTGTCACTGGCTGTTACCAAAGAAACAGGAACATTAAATAAATCACATTGTTTGAGATGTACATATTTAAATGTGGATGTGAATGATGGATGGAGGATGTTTTGGCTTCTCTGAGCATCTGAACATGAATTGTAGACACAAACACAAATAACAAAGCAATAACGTTTCAATATGTTCAACTGAATAGCATCAGATGTTCCCATCGGCATTAAGACATAACTCTGTTATTGGTGGGAAGTGATGTAGATCTTATTTTAAACTCCAACACATTGTGATAACAACCTGTGTGTCTTAATGATAAAGAAACTACTAGAAAGTAATAAGTGCTTTCTCTGATAACTGTGAGTCCTGCTGTGTGGTGTGATCACAGGCTGAGAAACCTCTCGAGTCCTTCATGTGTTTGACATGTCGCCTCCTTCACTCAACATGAAGAGAGGAACGCTTCAGTTTAACTATTACTATAAATAAATAGAAGAACAGTGTTGGTTTATTTTGCTCTCAGTATTTAAACAGCAGAAATGTTATCGTGTTCATTTGAATAATGAAACTCCTGATCCACATTAGTTTATAAAGTTAATCACATCTGGACTCACCTGGCCTTCCTGCAGTTCCTCAGAGCTGGAAGCAGTCTCCGTCGTCCCTCCTCTGATGTTTTGTACTTCTTCAGGTCCAACTCATCCAGAACCTCCTCTGACATCTGCAGCATGTAGGCCAGAGCAGAGCAGTGGATCACAGAGAGTTCCTTCTTTGATCTGTTCTCTGACTTCAGGAACTCTGTGATCTCCTGATGTACTGAGTGGTCCTTCATCTCTGTCAGACAGTGGAAGATGTTGATGCTCCTGTCAGGAGAGATATCCTCACTGTTCATCTCCTTCAGGTTCTTGATGGCTCTCTGGATGGTTTCTGGTCTGTTGTCTGAGCGACCCAGCAGGCCTCCTAACAGTCTCTGGTTGGACTCCAGAGAGAGGCCGTGGAGAAAGCGGACAAACAGGTCCAGGTGGCCATTTCTACTTCTCAGGGATTTCTCCATGGCTCTCTTCAGGAAGACATCCAGGGATCGGTCATTCTGATCACTCTTCAGGAAGTCCTTCAGTACCGCTCTCTTCCTGTTGTTGTAACAGTGGAACATGTAGACTGCAGCCAGAAACTCCTGAACGCTCAGATGAACAAAGCAGTAGACTGTTTTCTGGAAGATCACACTCTCTCTTTTGAAGATCTCTGTACAAACTCCTGAGTGCACCAAGGCCTCGGTGACACCAAGACCACAGCGCTGCAGGTCTTCTTGGTAGAACATGATGTGTCCTTTCTCCAGATGTTCAAACGCCAGCCTCCCCAGCTTCAGAAGAAGCTCCCTGTCAGCCTCCGTCAGCTGCTGTGGACTCGTCTCATGTCCTTCTTCATACTTCTGCTTCTTCCTCTTGGTCTGGACCAGCAGGAAGTGTGAGTACATGTCAGTGAGGGTCTGGGGCAGCTCTCCTCTCTGGTCTGTAGTCAACATGTGGTCCAGAACTGCAGCAGTGATCCAGCAGAAGACTGGGATCAGACACATGATGTGGAGGCTCCTGGAGCTCTTGATGTGAGAGATGATTCTGCTGGACAGGTCTTCATCACTCCATCTCCTCCTGAAGTACTCCTCCTTCTGGGCGTCAGTAAAGCCTCGTACTTCTGTCACCCTGTCCACACACTCAGGAGGGATCTGATTGGCCGCTGCAGGTCTGGAAGTTATCCAGACGAGAGCCGAGGGAAGCAGCTTCCCCCTGATGAGGTTTGTCAGCAGCACGTTGACTGAGGACTGCTGTGAGACATCAGACACAACCTCACTGTTTCTGAAGTCCAGAGAAAGTCTGCTTTCATCCAGGCCGTCAAAGATGAGCAGCACTTTGCAGACAGCCAGCTGCTCTGCTGTGACCTTCTGTAAGGTTGGATGGAAAACATGGAGCAGCCTGAGAAGACTGTACTGCTCACCTTTGATCAGGTTCAGCTCCCTGAAGGAGAGCGGGATCACCAGACTGACATCCTGGTTTCCCAAACCCTCGGCCCAGTCCAGAGTGAACTTCTGCACTGAGAAGGTTTTTCCAACTCCAGCGACTCCGTTGGTCAGGACCGCTCTGATGAGAGTCTGTTGGTCAGGTGAGGCTTTAAAGATGTCCCTGCACTTGATGGGAGTGTCATGGAGGGTCTTCTTCTTGGAAGCTGTCTCCAGCTGCCTCACCTCATGCTGGGTATTAACCTCTTCACTCAGGCCGTGTGTGATGTAGAGCTCAGTGAAGATGCTGTTGAGGAGGGTTTCACTTTGATCAGTTCCTTCAGTCACACGTTCACATCTCCTCCTCAGACTGCGCCTATGTTCATCTAGAACCTCCTGCAGAGCACTCTCTGCTGGAAGAGAAGGAAGCAGGAGAGAATCAGGAACATGCTCTGAGAATCTAATTAAAAAACTGAGTTTAAATGTTTTATAAACAGCTTACTGTCTCTGCTCTACAACAGTATACAAATGAACCAGGAAGAGGAATGAAGCGCTGCATGAGTTCGGCCTCTTACCTCGTGCAGTTCTGGTCTGCCTGGCACGACTCCTCCTCTTCCCTCTGTGGAGATGAACACATCCTTTATAGCACTCTACATTAGTGGAGCTGATCCTCACCAATGGGCAGAGCGTCACTTTGCACTCAAGATGAAATGTTTCACGCTGCACGAATACGCAGGTGACACGAATTTCACATCTTCACTTCCTGAGTGTTGCCAGGCACAGATCTGGGTTTGCATTGACTCTACATGTAATCTCACAAAACATGTTATATATATATGTTTTGTTTTGCCTGTCCTTGTTTGTCTACCCTCCCTCATAAGGGTCTTTGAATTCCAGAAAAGCGCTATATAAATATCATTTATTATTATTATATCTGCTCGGGCTGGGGATCACCAGGCTCCCCACGATACGATACTATTGTGATTCTACGATATGCTAAGTACGATATGCTAAGTATTGCGAAACGATATCAAATATTTTTATCAATATTTGTGCCATTTAAAACCATGTTATGCCACAGATGCAATGATACTATGATTGCATATTGAAATATCCTTAATATATCAGGTTGTATGAAAGCTGAATCCTCTTCAGGTCAGTTTACAGCAGAAACTCTTACTTTGTGTCTGAGGGTCCAGGGTCATTACTGAAGTCTGGAAACAAGTCTTTAGACCGATCACTCTTCAGAGACAGCCTGGAGACTGAAGCTGTGTCCTCTTCCTCATCCTTTAAATCACTCATCTTCTCCAGTCTGAAAACACACACACACACACACACACGCACGCACACACTATAATAACAACACACTTTTTTCAATCCAAACCATCATAGTAATAAACTTGGTTAAAATACATCAAATCAGTCAGACTTCAGACAGGCCTCCATTTTGACAGCGCTGTCACATGTAATGTAATTTATTATTATTATATCTGCTAGGGCTGGGAATCACCAGGCTCCCCACGATACGATACTATTGTGATTCTACGATATGCTAAGTATTGCGATACGATATATTGCAAATCACATGGTTCATGTCCGTCTTCCCTTCCTGGTTAAAACATGTATTTGCAATATGAATAGTTTATGTAAATAACTCAATGTGTGTTCTTTGAACCTGAAAAGGAGAAGGCATTGTTTTTGTTACTTTCATTGCAATTATATTCATGTCTTAACCTAACTTCTTGTTTTATATACGACCATCTTTTGGATATGCTACAGTTTATATATTTTTTAAAACTTGGCATCCGTGTATCGATACAATATCGCCATGCAAAGTATCGCGATACTATGCTGTATGGATTATTTCCCCACCTCTAATATCTGCTAATGCCAAACACAACCAGCTCACCAGGTTATCACTATTATTAATAAACATCTTAATAATACATAAACATGCCCAGGTAGTGAATAATGTTTTAGACGATATATTTAGTTTTTATCAATATGTGTGCCATTTAAAACCACGTTATGCCACAGATGCAATGATACTATGATTGCATATTGAAATATCCTTAATATATCAGGTTGAATGAAAGCTGAATCCTCTTCAGGTCAGTTTACAGCAGAAACTCTTACTTTGTGTCTGAGGGTCCAGGTTCATTACTGAAGTCTGGAAACAAGTCTTTAGACCGATCACTCTTCAGAGACAGCCTGGAGACTGAAGCTGTGTCCTCTTCCTCATCCTTTAAATCACTCATCTTCTCCAGTCTGAGAGATACACACCCCACACACACACACACACACACACACACACACACACACACACACACACACACACACACACACACAGCGCTGTCACATGTTATGTAACTCTGACGGATCAGCAAACAGGAAATACAAAGAGTTTGCAGAAGTCTCATTGGACTCTAGGACGCTGGTTTTTAACAGAGAAGTTATGTTATCAGTCTGACAGAGTAAATAATGAATGTTAGAAAGCAGATCCTGATGTTTACACTCACCCCGTTGTTCTCCTTCTGCTCCGTGAGCTGTAAAATGGCGTCTAGCAGTCTGACTTCATTCCTTCACTTTAACACCCTCACCTGTCTGCAGCTCCTCCCTTTGTGTTATAACCAGCCTTACCAGCTGAACCAGTTCACATCCAGGGACTCTGTTCAGTGAGATAGAGATAGAGATAAAAACAAGCTCAACAAAGTTATTGAAAACATGAATACCAGTGTGGAAATAACCCAGTAAACATCCTGCATTCAAAACCTCACTGAAGTTCAAGAGTTGAGGTATTTAAGTACTCTAGTGTTAACTGTGCATTCAATTGTTCCCTATTATATACATGTATTTCTGGATTATTAACCCTGCTGCATTTATTGCATCTATTACTGTATTTTCCCAGAATATGAATGGACTTTTTTGTTATTGGCACCAAAACACATTTATTTAATTGATTTAAGATTTCAAAGTTGTAGCCACCATTTTGTTTATCTTCCATCACATGATAAACTCAAACTCTATATGTTTTCATTTCACTGTGGATTGAGTTTGTCCTTTGATTGATTGATTGATTGATTGATTGATTGATTGATTGATTGAACAGCTTGTATATTGGGTACAGTACAGTACAGCGCAAAACATACAATTGTTAAGGGGATGCAGACCAGAGAAAGACTTTCGTCTTGTTTACATCAGGGTCCCTCATTTCCAATTCATCATATCATTTCAGACATGTAAGACATACAGATGGGTTATTTACAATTTACATACAGGTGGTTTTTTACATACAGATTTCTTATTTACAATTTTCATTTTAGATTTCGTTCTAATACATCCTAACCGGACATTTAAGACCAACCAAGTCTACAGATATACAGTTAGTAACAGAGTCTAAAATGCGAGTATATACATAGATGGGGGGGGGAAGCTGTCCATTGTACGACAGGTTGAGATTTGTACCATTACCGGGGCCAGTTGTGCAATGCTCTCCCCCGAAGGTGCTCTTTAAGAGAGGCTTTGAAGGTAAGTACAGTTTTACTTTCCTTTACAGTTGTGGGAAGAGCGTTCCACCTTGATGTGGCATAATTGCGAAATGTGTATTCCCCCTTTTTTGTGCCAAATCTGGGTTTCACATGATTTGTGGAGCTCCCTCTGGTGTTATGATCATGGTATTCACTGACCTTTGGGAAGAACTTTGACATGTACATGGGTACCATAGAGGTGTAGTGGATCTTGTAGACCATGGGTACCATAGAGGTGTAGTGGATCTTGTAGACCAGGCCCATTGCAAGTAGCTGTACTCTGTCGTCTACTCTAAGCCATCCTAGGTTGTCAAAGTGGGCAGAGGTGAGGTGGGTTCTAGATGAAAGGTCAAGCAGTTTATTTTGCGATGTTTGAAGTTTTATTTTTAGCGCCTTGGAGGTGCTATGGTACCATGACGTGCAAGCATAGTCATAGTACCCTTGAATGAGGGCTCCTGCCAGAGTCTTCAGGGTGTTGTTGTTTACCAGAGAGGAGATCCGGTATAGGAATCTAGTTCTTTGATTGACTTTCTTTATTACATTGGATGCCATTTTGTCACAGGAGAGGTTTGCCTCAAGAATAGATCCTAGGTATGTAATTTCCTTCTTACTTGTGACAATAATGTCGCCCACTGCAACTGAAAAGTCGTCGGATTTGCTGAGATTATGTTTCGAACCGAAGAGAATGGACTCTGTTTTACCCAGGTGTAATGATAATTTATTATCGGCGAGTCAGGTGCAGATTCTGCCGAGCTCGGAGCTGAGGGTTTTTTCAACCTGCAACCTGCTCCTGTCCGAGACCAGCAGGGCTGAGTCGTCCGCGAACACGAACAAGTTGCAGTCACATGCTGATGACATGTCATTTGCATAAATTAGGAACAGTAACGGACCTAATATGCTTCCTTGTGGAACACCACAGCTCACTGGGAGGGGGGGGGGACAGAGTACCGTTTACCTCCACCAACTGTTCTCTCCCCTCCAGGTAGGATTGCATCCAGCTCACCGATAGTTTATCAAAACCAATTGCTTTTAGCTTGTCAATCAGAATGGGGTGATTGACAGTGTGAAAGCCTTTTGTAGGTCCAGCATCACCATGCCGCAGTACCTGCCCTCGTCCACCTCTTGTTTGATGTGGTCGCTCAAATAAAGAAGGCATGTGTCAGTGGAGTGGGATGTTCTAAAGCCAGATTGAAATTCATAGATTAGTTTCTTTTCCGCGCGGTACATTTCGACCTGTTCATATACCAATTTTTCCATGACTTTCGAGATGGAGGTAAGTATAGAAACAGGGCGGTAGTTGCCTGGGTCCAATTTGCTGCCCTTTTTGTGCAGGGGGGTTACTCTTGCAATTTTGAAGTCTCTGGGTACTTTTCCTTGTTTTATGGAGAGGTTAATTATGTGAGCTATGACTGGTGAGATGGCGGTTGCTGTGTCTCTGAGGAATTTGGAGGGGATATTGTCGTGGCCAGTGGCCTTGTTAGGTTGGAGGGCGCTCAGTTTAATGAGTACCTCTGCTGTTGTTACCCTTGCTAGACTGAAATCGTCTTTGCGTACCCCTAGGTTTTTGTAGTAGGTCATGATGTGTTCTACTCCAAAAAGCCCTGAGTGGGAGGGTCATTTATTTACAAGAGTTGTGGCTATGTTTGTGAAAAAAATGTTCAAGTACTTGGCCACATCCAGTTTGTCTGTGATGAGCCTGTTATCTGTCTTTATGTTTACGTTCGATAATCTGGTTTTGAGTTTTTTACTGCAGCCAAGCTGGTTATTGAGTAATTTCCAAAGTTCACGGGTTTATTTTTGTTTTCCTCAGTTTTGACATTGATGAAATTCTTTTTGGCAGTTTTGATCATGGAGCTTACGTCATTTCTTAGTCTGTTTCTTTCAATTTTTAGTTCAGTCACGTGGGCCTGGAGATCACTGCTCGTGCTTTTGGAAAGCATTGACTGACTTTTATGAAACTCAGAGCATTTTTTATCCTGGTTGTTCTTATGGGGGCCAAATCATTGAGTATTGCAGAGAATTTGTTTTTGAAACCAAGCCATGTTTCTTCAACTTGTGTACCACTGAGCTCATCTGACCAGTCCAGGCTCTCCAGCTCGAGGTTAAAGGCCTCGCTAGAGTAGTTTTTGAGGTCTCTAGATATGACTGTTTTGTGACAGCCGGCCCTTTGTTTTAGCTTTTTGCGGGTACAGAATATCATATAATGATCACTTAACCCGCATGCTATAACCCCTTTACTGGAGATCCTGGACTTGTCAGAGGTCAGAATGAGATCAATGGTAGTTTGTGTTGTTTCACATACCCGGGTGGGTTGGGTGATTAGCTGGCTGAAGCCGTGCAGATCACAAATCCTACTGAAGGACTTGAAGACGGACGTGTCTTTACGTTGCATATCCGTGTTCCAGTCTCCAACAATAATTGTCTCTACATCCCCCACACCAGCCAAACACCCATCTAATGTATCATAAAAGTCACTCTGTTCCGGTGGTCTATAGATTGTCCCGACTATTACAGATTTAGCATTGTCAAAAAGAATTTCAATTGTTGCTTAGCAGTCTCTTCCTCCACCGTCACTACATATACACATTACCTTTAGTCTGTGTTTTCAGTTCTTTCATTATTAGTTACAAGTACAAGATCTGAGTACTTCTACTTTCACTCGAGTACAAAATATGAGTACTTCTACTTTTACTCAAGTACAAGATCTGAGTACTTCTACTTTTACTCAAGTACAAGATCTGAGTACTTCTACTTTTACTCGAGTACAAAATCTGAGTACTTCTACTTTTACTCAAGTACAAGATCTGAGTACTTCTACTTTTACTCAAGTACAAAATCTGAGTACTTCTACTTTCACTAAAGTACAAGATCTGAGTACTTCTACTTTTACTAAAGTACAAGATCTGAGTACTTCTACTTTTACTCAAGTACAAAATCTGAGTACTTCTACTTTCACTAAAGTACAAGATCTGAGTACTTCTACTTTTACTCAAGTACAAGATCTGAGTACTTCTACTTTTACTCAAGTACAAGATCTGAGTACTTCTACTTTTACTCAAGTACAAGATCTGAGTACTTCTACTTTTACTCAAGTACAAGATCTGAGTACTTCTACTTTTACTCAAGTACAAGATCTGAGTACTTCTACTTTTACTTAAGTACAAGATCTGAGTACTTCTACTTTTACTCAAGTACAAGATCTGAGTACTTCTACTTTTACTCAAGTACAAGTGTAACAGTTGTGAATATGCAGTGGTGTTTATGTGTAAATCATTTAGTATAATCAAACACATTCTGTGTTTTATATTTAATAATTCTGTATTCTTCATTTATTGAATGTTCAATACCTGACAAGGTCGGAGATCAGTGGGCGGAACCTCTGAAAAGTAGTCCCTGTACTCAGAAGATTATTTTTGTGGGGACTTCCCCCTTCATATTGTGTCCCTCACGTTTCCTCTTGCCTTTTTGTAAACGTTCCACGTGAGAGGAGTCACTGTGAGGGATAACACATGTAATACTGATTTGTTATCTTTGGTCAGATTGTCGTCTAAACCACATGTGTCAAACTCAAGGCCCGGGGGCCAAATTAATTTCGGCCCGCAGGATAATTTCTAATTACTATTAGATCTGGCCCTCCGGTATATTGCACGCACACCTTCACTCCACCCTGAGGGTCTCCTCCGCTCAGAGCCTGAGCCCAAACATTGATGACCTTGCACCCAAGATGAGATGCCAAGTATCTGAACTAGCATCACAGAGCAGCACACTGAGTTCAAAGGATGCTTCCTTCTGCACTTTCTCTCTCACGACAACAGGGCATGTTTGGTTTCTCTGTGAGGGGAATAGTTTTGTTGAAGCTGCTGTTGGCCTGTGGGAAAATGTAACCATAAGAAATGACTCTGGAAAAGCTGCAGATAGAGCCATAAGAAATGAATGCAACTGATTATTTAATGTTGTTTTTATAGGCAATCATTTAAGCTTTGTTAGTTCCAGGTTTAATATGTGCAATAAGTTCATTTCAATAAGTTCTGAAATAAACATTGAACCAGTCCGGCCCTCGACTAGTACCCATTTTTTTATTTTGGCCCACAGTGTATTTGAGTTTGACCCCCCTGCTCTAAACTGTATGCTGGCTCGGGTCTCATCCATGAACAACGCAAAACACAACGCAGAGACCGCTTAACGACACCGGTTACACAAGATCAGAGTGTTTCTACTTTTACTCAAGTACAAGATCTGAGTACTTCTACTTTTACTCAAGTACAAGATCTGAGTACTTCTACTCAAGTACAAGATCTGAGCACTTCTACTTTTACTCAAGTACAAGATCTGAGTACTTCTACTTTTACTAAAGTACAAGATCTGAGTACTTCTACTTTTACTCAAGTACAAAATCTGAGTACTTCTACTTTCACTAAAGTACAAGATCTGAGTACTTCTACTTTTACTCAAGTACAAGATCTGAGTACTTCTACTTTTACTCAAGTACAAGATCTGAGTACTTCTACTTTTACTCAAGTACAAGATCTGAGTACTTCTACTTTTACTCAAGTACAAGATCTGAGTACTTCTACTTTTACTCAAGTACAAGATCTGAGTACTTCTACTTTTACTTAAGTACAAGATCTGAGCACTTCTACTTTTACTCAAGTACAAGATCTGAGTACTTCTACTTTTACTCAAGTACAAGTGTAACAGTTGTGAATATGCAGTGGTGTTTATGTGTAAATCATTTAGTGTAATCAAACACATTCTGTGTTTTATATTTAATAATTCTGTATTCTTCATTTATTGAATGTTCAATACCTGACAAGGTCGGAGATCAGTGGGCGGAACCTCTGAAAAGTAGTCCCTGTACTCAGAAGATTATTTTTGTGGGGACTTCCCCCTTCATATTGTGTCCCTCACGTTTCCTCTTGCCTTTTTGTAAACGTTCCACGTGAGAGGAGTCACTGTGAGGGATAACACATGTAATACTGATTTGTTATCTTTGGTCAGATTGTCGTCTAAACCACATGTGTCAAACTCAAGGCCCGGGGGCCAAATTAATTTCGGCCCGCAGGATAATTTCTAATTACTATTAGATCTGGCCCTCCGGTATATTGCACGCACACCTTCACTCCACCCTGAGGGTCTCCTCCGCTCAGAGCCTGAGCCCAAACATTGATGACCTTGCACCCAAGATGAGATGCCAAGTATCTGAACTAGCATCACAGAGCAGCACACTGAGTTCAAAGGATGCTTCCTTCTGCACTTTCTCTCTCACGACAACAGGGCATGTTTGGTTTCTCTGTGAGGGGAATAGTTTTGTTGAAGCTGCTGTTGGCCTGTGGGAAAATGTAACCATAAGAAATGACTCTGGAAAAGCTGCAGATAGAGCCATAAGAAATGAATGCAACTGATTATTTAATGTTGTTTTTATAGGCAATCATTTAAGCTTTGTTAGTTCCAGGTTTAATATGTGCAATAAGTTCATTTCAATAAGTTCTGAAATAAACATTGAACCAGTCCGGCCCTCGACTAGTACCCATTTTTTTATTTTGGCCCACAGTGTATTTGAGTTTGACCCCCCTGCTCTAAACTGTATGCTGGCTCGGGTCTCATCCATGAACAACGCAAAACACAACGCAGAGACCGCTTAACGACACCGGTTACACAAGATCAGAGTGTTTCTACTTTTACTCAAGTACAAGATCTGAGTACTTCTACTTTTACTCAAGTACAAGATCTGAGTACTTCTACTCAAGTACAAGATCTGAGCACTTCTACTTTTACTCAAGTACAAGATCTGAGCACTTCTACTTTTACTCAAGTACAAGATCTGAGTACTTCTTCCACCTCTGTTCATCGCTCAGGTGGAAATCACAGAAAAGACTTGAGGAGAAAACAGAGCTTGGACTACCATCTAGTGGACAAACAGAAAACTACACCCACACACTTGGAGCCCAACAGCTGACTGTGAATTACTGGAAATGGTCTGTGTTTCTGACAGACGTGGAACATATATATGGGTACACACACACACACACACACACACACACACACACACACACACACACACACACTGCTCTGTCACATGTTATGTAACTCTGATGAATCAGCAAACAGGAAATACAAAGAGTTTGCAGAACTGATTTTTAACAAAGAAGTTATGTTATCAGTCTGACAGAGTAAATAATGAATCTGTTAGAAAGCAGATCCTGATGTTTACACTCACCCCGTTGTTCTCCTTCTGCTTCGTCGTGCTGTAAAATGGCGTCTAGCAGTCTGACTTCTGACTTTGACTTTAACACCCTCACCTGTCTGCAGCTCCTCCCTTTGTTTTATAACCAGCCTTACCAGCTGAACCAGTTCACATCCAGGAACAAAAACAATGCCATTTCCTTTTCAGCTCAACAGAGTTATTGAAAACATGAATACCAGTGTGGAAATAACCCAGTAAACATCCTGCATTCAAAACCTCACTGAAGTTAAAGTGTTGAGGTATTTAAGTACTCTAGTGTTAACTGTGCATTCAATTGTTCCCTATTATATACATGTGTTTCTGGATTATTAACCCTACTGCATTTATTGCATCTATTACCGTATTCTCCCAGAATATGAATGGACTTTTAAAAAAACTTCTACTTTTACTCAAGTACAAGATCTGAGTACTTCTACTTTTACTCAAGTACAAGATCTGAGTACTTCTACTTTTACTCAAGTACAAGATCTGAGTACTTCTACTTTTACTCAAGTACAAGATCTGAGTACTTCTACTTTTACTCAAGTACAAGTGTAACAGTTGTGAATATGCAGTGGTGTTTATTTGTAAATCATTTAGTATAATCAAACAAATTCTGTGTTTTATATTTAATAATTCTGTATTCTTCATTTATTGAATGTTCAATACCTGACAAGGTCGGAGATCAGTGGGCGGAACCTCTGAAAAGTAGTCCCTGTACTCAGAAGATTATTTTTGTGGGGACTTCCCCCTTCATATTGTGTCCCTCACGTTTCCTCTTGCCTTTTTGTAAATGTTCCACGTGAGAGGAGTCACTGTGAGGGATAACACATGTAATACTGATTTGTTATATTTGGTCAGATTGTCGTCTAAACCACATGTGTCAAACTCAAGGCCCGGGGGCCAAATCCGGCCCGTGGGCCAATTTAATTTCGGCCTGCAGGATAATTTCTAATCACTATTAGATCTGGCCCTCCGGTATATTGCACGCACACCTTCACTCCACCCTGAGGGTCTCCTCCGCTCAGAGCCTGAGCCCAAACATTGATGACCTTGCACCCAAGATGAGACGCCAAGTATCTGAACTAGCATCACAGAGCAGCACACTGAGTTCAAAGGATGCTTCCTTCTGCACTTTCTCTCTCACGACAACAGGGCATGTTTGGTTTCTCTGTGAGGGGAATAGTTTTGTTGAAGCTGTTGTTGGCCTGTGGGAAAATGTACTCATAAGAACTGAGTCTGGAGAAGCTGCAGATAGAGCCATAAGAAATGAATGTAACTGATTATTTAATGTTGTTTTTATCGGCAATCATTGAAGCTTTGTTAGTTCCAGGTTTAATATGTGCAATAAGTTCATTTCAATAAGTTCTGAAATAAACATTGAACCAGTCCGGCCCTCGACTAGTTCCCATGTTTTTATTTTGGCCCACTGTGTGTTTGAGTTTGACCCCCCTGCTCTAAACTGTATGCTGGCTCGGGTCTCATCCATGAACAACGCAAAACACAACGCAGAGACCGCTTAACGACCCCGGTTACACAAGATCTGAGTACTTCTACTTTTACTCAAGTACAAGATCTGAGTACTTCTACCACCTCTGTTCATCGCTCAGGTGGAAATCACAGAAAAGACTTGAGGAGAAAACAGAGCTTGGACTACCATCTAGTGGACAAACAGAAAACTACACCCACACACTTGGAGCCCAACAGCAGACCGTGAATTACTGGAAATGGTCTGTGTTTCTGACAGACGTGGAACATATATATAAAGGTACACACACACACACACACACACACACACACACACACACACACACACACACACACACACACACACACACACACACACACTGCTCTGTCACATGTTATGTAACTCTGATGAATCAGCAAACAGGAAATACAAAGAGTTTGCAGAAGTCTCATTGGACTCTAGGACGCTGATTTTTAACAAAGAAGTTATGTTATCAGTCTGACAGAGTAAATAATGAATCTGTTAGAAAGCAGATCCTGATGTTTACACTCACCCCGTTGTTCTCCTTCTGCTTCGTCGTGCTGTAAAATGGCGTCTAGCTGTCTGACTTCTGACTTTGACTTTAACACCCTCACCTGTCTGCAGCTCCTCCCTTTGTTTTATAACCAGCCTTACCAGCTGAACCAGTTCACATCCAGAAACAAAAACAATGCCATTTCCTTTTCAGCTCAACAGAGTTATTGAAAACATGAATACCAGTGTGGAAATAACCCAGTAAACATCCTGCATTCAAAACCTCACTGAAGTTCAAGAGTTGAGGTATTTAAGTACTCTAGTGTTAACTGTGCATTCAATTGTTCCCTATTATATACATGTGTTTCTGGATTATTAACCCTGCTGCATTTATTGCATCTATTACTGTATTCTCCCAGAATATGAATGGACTTTTAAAAAAAACTTCTACTTTTACTCAAGAACAAGATCTGAGTACTTCTACTTTTACTCAAGTACAAGATCTGAGTACTTCTACTTTTACTCAAGTACAAGATCTGAGTACTTCTACTTGTACTAAAGTACAAGTGTAACCGTTGTGAATATGCAGTGGTGTTTATGTGTAAATCATTTAGTGTAATCAAACACATTCTGTGTTTTATATTTAATAATTCTGTATTCTTCATTTATTGAATGTTCAATACCTGACAAGGTCGGAGATCAGTGGGCGGAACCTCTGAAAAGTAGTCCCTGTACTCAGAAGATTATTTTTGTGGGGACTTCCCCCTTCATATTGTGTCCCTCACGTTTCCTCTTGCCTTTTTGTAAACGTTCCACGTGAGAGGAGTCACTGTGAGGGATAACACATGTAATACTGATTTGTTATATTTGGTCAGATTGTCACGGATATCTTCATAAAGTGGGTTATTGAATCTGAAGCGTGTTGCTTCTGCCCTGGGAGACGACAGAGAGTCATCCCCCCCTGTTTCCTCGACCACGGTCTGGGAGCCGACAGGAAAGTTCAACTTTGGCGACCACGAATGGACTGTTCATGTTCAACATACAGACATTGGTGAGAACGTAAACAGAGTAAATAAACGGTGGAGATCAACCGTGAGATTTGCCGTGCTAATTAGCAAGTTTATGTGGCTGCAAGCTAAGCTAAATGGCGGCCGCTAACGTAAACAAGCCGGAGGATTGCTACAAGCTAACAAGCTATTCCAACCCGTTCATGAGTCTAACTGCTACAGAGACACAGGTGGAATTTAAAATGGACAATGTTAATGAAAGAAATAAAGTGTTTGGACGTTTTAACCCTTTCATATGTGACAATGAGCCCAGTCGGCCGAGGGTTTCAAGCACAAACCCTTTTGTTCAAGACTGTGAAATACAAGGCCGAGGCCCATGCGATCACGTGTATAGCCCCCAAACTCATGCCACGCCATCAAGGGTGCAGCACACGTGTATGGCTGCTACTGTTTCAAACCCCTTTACCCCTGAATATAGCAGGGTTGCCAACTCTCACGCATCTGGCGTGTTACACACGCTTTCACTCTCAATCTCACGCTCTCACGCTGCCCAAACTATTCTCACGCCAAAAACAAGAATACAGAAGACTAGAAACGGTTTTGAAAACTTTTTGTCAGGTAGTGATCGTCTTCTCAATAGAACATCTTTGATAATGTCTTCTGGCCAATCAGAATCAAGATAACGGCGTGGTGTTGTTCCAGGAAGTCCCGACGGAGAATACTTTTGCTGTAGTACATCTCTATATACATCGATACAACAGTACGTGTTGATAGAAATAAGTAATTAGATACCTTAATTAGATACCGTTACTGGCTGCGCTCATAATGAGAATAAGAATAATGCGTATTGAACTGGTTTCATTAATTAGTGAGTTTATTTAAGGTAGCCGAGTTAGAAGCAGGGGTTAAATTGGGATTTGATATGTGGGGGGGGGGGGGGGGGGGGGGGGGGGGGGGGGCGGAGGTCGAGGATCTCATTATTTGACCTTAAGGGATATAGGCCTACACTGTGGCCCTAAAGCAACTGCTCCATTATCTGTATCAAATGCAGACATTGATGCCACCAAATGTCACAATAAAAATAGAAAGTACTGCAAATAAACTGGAATTCATTTACATCTTAAATTATGAATATATATACACAAAAAAAGGTGCGCTGGCAGCTCTGGGAGGGAAAAAACATTTTGACTGTTTGCGCTCATCCTAATTTTCGGCCTTGATGTAACAACATTCATAATTAAGTCAAGGTAACACCCTTTTCACCCCGGTTACACGTTTCATTTGCCCTGTACGATGGGCGCTGTAAGTGATGAAAGTGGGGGGTGTTGGCTTATCAGGCGTCCGCAGCTCAAAGCCAAAGTGGGCGTGGGATCGAGCGAGAGAGATAAATGCAATTTATGTAAACAAATATTTCCAAGGTACTCTTTTATAATTATTGGGGTAAACAGGTTTGAAATCATTTCAATGATACTATAGGACAGAAAACCAAAAATATCGTTTAAAACTTGAGATACAAAAATATGTATAAATAAATGTTAACTAGGTAAAATAAGATATGAATGAACAACAAAAATAAAATAAGTTGCATTTATTTGCTATTGGCTATGGTAGGTTATTGGTTATGTTCACATACTTATTTGATTATTAAAATGTAAACCAATCTTTTTCATATGGGTGTTTTACGGCCCGTCCACACAGCAGCGTGCGTTGAAAGCTTCACCATTCACTTTGAATGGGGTGACGTCACTTTGCTGGCGTGGCTCGCTGCAAAAGTTGAGCAATGTTCAAGTTGGCAGAAGCGTCAGCCAATCTAATCATATGCCAGTACAAGCTCTAGCCAATCAAACCGCTGCTTGTGTGTCTGGGGCGGGAGATTCATGTGATTGGTTGTTGGTCGAGTTTCAGACACGCCCGCCGGCAAGCTTCAACGCAAGCCGCTGTGTGGACGGGCCGTTAGAGTTGTACCCCCTAGATCAGGTCTCTAGTAATGTGTGCTCTAAGTGCACCAGATTGAAGCATTTTACTTTAAATGTTCAAACATTTCTTCCCGGGGGGACATACCCCCAGACCCCCCTAGAGGATGTGATGTCCTCACCCCAATTAAAACATGTTCATATAATACTGAATACATTTGAAGCCTTTTTGATGTATATGACCTATGTCAATACGTTTCTGTTTTTGTAGTGCATTGGTCTTTTGTAGAGATTTTTCATTTATTTTTTATATATTCTATTGTGTATTCCTTGGATACTTTTATTTGTTCTACTGAACGATTTTCTGGCAGGGGGGGGGCGCCAGCTAAAATCTCGCCTAGGGCGTCAAATTGGTTAGAACCGGCCCTGATGGTGTAGGAAACGGGCTCCGTGTTACAAGACGGGTCGGGGGTTTGGCGGTACCACTGCAGACTCTCTGCACACACACACATACCGCTGCAGACTCTCTGCACACACACACACACACCGCTGCAGACTCTCTGCACACACACACACACACACCGCTGCAGACTCTCTGCACACACACACACACACCGCTGCAGACTCTCTGCACACACACACACACACACCGCTGCAGACTCTCTGCACGAAGGAGCCACGGTGCTGCAGCTCCTGATCGGAGCAGAGACACACGTTCACTAAGCGGAAAAACGATATCCTGTCACAGAGATCTGCTATTTTAAATTGTAAAGTCAACACATATCGACCCTAAATAAAGTCTATATTAAGAAAGAGAGATGTTTTGACATTATGGCTTAAACAAATGACAAATGAGCGAGGGCGATGACGTCAGAGCATCGTCCTATGTGCCGGGGCTGAGCCCCGGACAGCCCTGGCCCAATTTAACCCCTGGTTAGAGGCCCTATTTTATCAGTATGTTTGGACTGCACAGCAGTTACAATGGTCAAACTACATTAGAACAGAATTGTCCCCATCTTGTCTTTAATAGTTTCTAACATTAGATATTTTAATGAGATATGGACCGCAAAACAAAAAATGTCCCTGATTTTCATTTATGAAATTAAGTCACCGAATGCAAGTCGTCGCCTTAGCTTATTTTGTTATGAGATGTGAATTACTGTTCAATTTAGTTGATGTAATAATCCTTTGGTTTCTTTTACATTAAAAAAAGGTCTTATGTTTTTTTTTTCGGGGGGAGGCCCTTTTTCCAGTTTAGAGCAATAGCCCCTCCAAATGTCTGTGCACGTCCCTGGATAGGTGTGTGGGCTGTCTTTCATTTTGACACACAGAACAATGGGGGCTATCCACCCTTATCCACAATGTAAAGTCATTCACAGCCTCTTCCCTCTCCTCTCTGTGAGGAGCAGCAGGTTCAGCTTTCAGAACAAAGTAACGACAAACTAAAATGGCATTAATTTTTTTAAATATGTCGTGTAGTAATAGATTTATTTATTTTTCTTCTCAAGAGAGTACCAGAATGTGTATTTTATGTTAGTAGCCTATTTCAAAACTAAAACAAAAAATATCTCCTGGGGGAGAATCCCCCCAGACCGGAGCGTGTCTGTAATTACATTGCACTGATTTGAGCCCCACCACTGTATGGGTTAGCCCTACCATAGTTTACCCAACACAAATACTCTCTCGCAACTGCCGACCCGTATTGCGCAAGCGCAGATCTAAGATCCAGTAGAAATTATACAAAAGTAAAAGTCTGCTGCTTATTGTTCTACTAGGCCAAATTAGAGTCAAAGAGTATATGAGAGTGAGAGTGTGTTAATTAATATATAAATATTTTGGCAGTTTGGAGTAAGTCTGCAGATTTATTTGTGTGTGTGTTTCATGTATTGCTCTCACGATAATTTATTTTGTTGGATACATTTTCCCGGAAATTATTGCGATAAACGATAATATTGTCGGCACCGTTGTATGACCATTTTAGACCCCTGACATAATGATAATATATAATAATAATTCAAGTACATCCTTTCAAACTGCTAGTCACATCCTCATGTAAATGGCAATTTATCGAGTTCATTTTTATTTATCGTACGATACGTCAATTAATTGCTTATCGCGACAGGCACACAATAAAATAGTGGAAACAAACATGTGTTTGACTTTCAATAGTGAATGAAACTTTGTGCCCTTTATAGTCTGTGTCCAATATTGTGTATTTGTATATATATATCCTATATATATGCTAAGGTCCCGCTGCTGACACGATAGCAGTCATTTAGTGCGCATATGTGTAATTAAACCCATGATATCAAAATCTCACTCCAGCCAGGTACCCAAAGTTGGCAACCCTGATATAGGGGAGAATTCATACATAGCACGCCAGTCCCTTATCCTCCATGCTATAGGCTGTCACCAGAAGAAGAGCATAGTCAGACTATGCAATTAAAGTGCTATTCCCCCAAATATGAACGGCCAAAATCACGTGCACGCCAGCCTCGCCGTGCACACTGCCAGGATTCTTCAGAGGGTGAGGAGGACTGCGAACAGAGAGAAAGAGTCCAAATACTGCGCCCTGGTCAGTATGATGGCACAACACCTTGGAAAGAGTTCCTGCACAGGTTTGAGAGCTGCGCTGAAGCTAATTGTTGGTCAGAAAAGACTATGGCTTTCCAATTGAAGTTTTGCCTTGTGGGTGCAGCAGCGGCAATTGTCCACAGAAATCCCAGGTCTTCACAGTGGGACTACCGCCACCTGCTGGAGGAACTAGAGACTGCATACGGCCCCTCTTCAGAGAATGCAGCAGAAAGTGTCTGTAGCCTACAGTAACAGGAATGAGACTGAGCAAGACGTGATAGGCGTTGAAGTTTTCACTAATGCTCTGGGAGATGCAGAAATTGTTCAAAAACTGTTGGAGCAGCGGCAGAGGCGCGGGAAGGTAAATTGAGTGGGGGTGCTGAGGTGCTGGACTCCAGTGAACACTATTACGGGCACTATAGAGCACGCACAAAAGCACTCCCCACACGCAAACACACAGTACTGTTACAATGAAGGCTCGATAATCAGCTCACGGCATATAGGCAGGGGTACAACTGCGGTCAAGCCAGCCTCCACTCGGGAAAACTTGGTCAAGCCAGCCCGCACGTGATATTGCGGTGCGCGAATATCCTATGCATTACGGTAGAATCATGGAAACACTGCCTCTGTGTTTAGATGAGAATAAAACAAAAACTGTCCAGTATCAAAGACTCATTTCACTTCAGGGTCATAGCAGGACATCTCATCTAATCACTTAGAAAAAAATCAGGACATTCTGATGTAGAGTTTCAAAATAAAAGACTCTTTGAAGTCTCATGAGCTATCATCCCTGTTTTTAGATGAGAATAAAACAAAAACTGTCCAGTATCAAATACTCATCTCACTCCAGGGTGATAGCAGGACACCCCATCTAGTCACTTTGAAAACATCAGGACATTCTGATTCTGATTCTGATCATATATGAGCTATCATCCCTCTGTGCTAAAATGAGAATAAAACAAAAACTGTCCAGGGTTAGGGTTAGACCAACTGGCACGCGTGCCAGCCTTGGCACGCGGCAGCGTAACCAGTGGCACACTAGGAATAAGTGGAATAAGTGTGCAAAAATATTTAAATTGTATTATGGGATCCTGAACGAGGATTACCCGCCGTTACCCGCAGCAGGAAGCCATGCACGCAGCGCAGCCCCGCTCTCTTTAACTCCAGGTGACTTTCTGCCGCTTTCCTCCGTGGTGCTGATCGTTTCACCACAGAGGAAAACACTTCACTAATTGCAGTAGCCTACCCATAAGGAGCTGTACACATGCCGCAGTTTTTGCGTGGCTGTGTATTTAGTTGAAAGCCCAGTGGCGATCTGCTCATCTCTCATCTAAATAATATGCTACAAAGGGGCGGACTGGCCATCTGTGTGTTGAACTTTCCTGTCGGCTCCCAGACCGTAGTCGAGGAGGGCAGAAGCAACAAGCTTCAGGTTCAATACCCCACTTTAGCTTCAAATCAAATCAAATCAAATCAAGCTTTATTTATATAGCACATTTAAAAGCGATTTTTGGTCGAGCCAAAGTGCTGTACATGCAATAAAAAACACTTATAATCACAATAAAAGACAATAATTTACAACAGATATATAACAAACACAGGGAATAGTCAGGAGTCGTGCTCCGCTCTGACTAGAAGGCCTGAGAGAAGAAGTGTGTCTTTAGTAAGGATTTAAAAACCCCTAGGGTCTGGGCCGACCTCACGTGGAGGGGCAGAGTGTTCCAGAGCCTGGGGCCAGCTGCTGCGAAGGCTCGGTGCCCTCGGGTTTTGAGCCTGGTCTTGGGCACTACCAGCAGCAGATGGTCAGCAGACCTTAAAGCTCTGGCTGGGGTGTAGCGCTGGAGGAGTTCAGCTATATAGGCCGGAGCCAGCCCATTTAGTGCTTTAAAAACAAATAAAAGGATTTTAAAATCAATTCTGAACCGAACTGGAAGCCAGTGCAGTGAGGCCAGAATTGGGGTGATGTGGTCACGCTTTTTAAGGCCAGTCAGCAAACGTGCAGCTGCGTTCTGGACTAGCTGCAGGCGTTTAATTGATGCCTGGTCCATACCCATATACAGAGCGTTGCAGTAGTCCAGTCTCGAGGTCACAAAGGCGTTAATAACCCTTTCCAGGTCTTTAAAAGATAAATATGACTTGGTTTTGGCCAAAAGTCTTATTTTAAAAAATGACTTCAATGACTGGAGAGAGGCGAGCTCTTCTTGGGAGGCCGTTGCATTTATTTAGCTGTTCTTCTGTTTCACAAAATATATCACAGACCTCTGTTTCCCTGCTTCCTCGTTTCACTTCCAGAAACATACACACGTTCCCTCACTGTTGCTCTACCATCCACACACACACATGCACAAGCCACACCTCTCTCTCTCTCTCAAAGGGACAGCGATCTCATCTCACTCTGCGTGACCTTAATATCATAACATGTGTGTTCTGGAGAATCACAGAACGGACGATCGTCCTTATAATTATGCCGTTTAAACCAATTATTTAAATGTGTTTGTTAAATTCGACAAGCTCCTCATATCCTTATGGATATTTTACAAATCACTCCCCTTTCAAACTGTATTCTTGTTTTACTGCCATATAGTATTTCATAACTGTTTTTCCTTTATTCTCTTATTTTTTTTATAACTATAATGATCATATGAAGGTGTGCCGCGGAAATAATCTTTTGAATAATTTGTGACCAAACCGTTTGAGACCCACTGAGATAACTTAGACTAAAGTGAACTATCTAAACACTCAGAGAGTCCTTTAGCTCACCTGAGCCTCTCAGTCTGAGAGGAGAGAACAAACAGCTCCGTATGTCCGTTAGTGCAGCTAGCTAACCAGATGCTAACAACACGGTCCCTGCTGCTGGCACCGGTCCCTCTCTCTCTCTCCCTCTCTCACACACACTAAATGCGCGCGCACACACACGCGTTTGAATGACACAAGCACACTTTTATTTCCATGCAACTCTCTGATTGGTCTGGTGTCTTGCCTCTGTTGCATTCACTGAACACGGGAAATTACAGTCCTGACGTCCTCTCGAGTGTCATGATGAGGTTGACGTAAAGCACGGTTAATGTATTATATTATTGAGGTAGAATTGTCCGGGGCTACAGAAAAAACATTCGGGGCGGGCCAAAATATTATTTTACCAACAATGTGGAATTTATTGGCTACATATTACACAGATTATGCTCAGCGGGAGCAGCAATAACGTCAAATAATAATTCAGACAGGGGAGCTCCGCACCCCCTGCCTGCCGCTAGGGGGGTGCTGCAGCGCCCTCAGCACCCCCCTTCCCGCGCCCATGAGCAGCGGCCTCAGACACTAGCCCAAGCCTATGACATTGCCCGCCGCCATGAAACCACAAAGCAGACTGCGTTTTATGTCACTAGCCTCATGCACCCAGGAAAAGTGTGTTGGCTCTGCATCAGTACGAAGCTATTCACCCAGAGGTCCGGCCTCCTCTCCAGCAATCAGTTGTTACGTCCGTTGTTGGTATCGGTCCGGGTGACATACCTGTGCTCGGTGAGGATAACTTCCCTGTCCGAGGCTAGTAATTATTTATATGTTGTGCCTGGGGTGGGAAAATGTAAGTAGTCCACTACCAGATGTTATGACCAAACATTTTGGTTTCATTTTTCAAAGATATAAAGATCCAAAAGGCACCCGATTCAGAGAATACTCTAATTCTGCATACTGTAAGTACTTGTACATGACCCATCTCTTCAGAGAGCTAAAGGTGAGCTGTGCAGCAACACATTTCAATCAATAATTGTCAATACTAAGATCTGCTAGATTGTGCTGCTGTAATGGAATATGTAAGGAGAATAAGAACATACCATGTGGTCCAGCTGGAGTTTCATCTGCCTCCTGATCCCTGCCTCAGTCCCTCTTTCTGATACTTCATCTTTATTCCTCACATACATTTCTTCTTCTTCACTAATGTCTTCATCTCCTCCTCTTCCTCCTGCTCTGACCCTCCTGGTCTCTTCATCTCCTCCTCTTCCTCCTGCTCTGACCCTCCTGGTCTCTTCATCTCCTCCTCTTCCTCCTGCTCCGACCCTCCTGGTCTCTTCATCTCCTCCTCTTCCTCCTGCTCTGACCCTCCTGGTCTCTTCATCTCCTCCTCTTCCTCCTGCTCTGACCCTCCTGGTCTCTTCAGTGAACTCTCTTTTCCTTTTCCTCTTTCTGTTCGTCCTGATCTCTTCTCAGATATGTTTTGTTGTTGTTGTTGAATCACTCCTATACTCTGGCCTGCAAGAGTCTACTTGTGAAAAGCACTGGTACAAATGCTTGTATAACTTTACACGTTAGGGCCATGTAGCTAATAAGTAACATATCATCAGAAAGTATTGATCAAGCGCACACAGGCAGCTGTGTTTAGATCCAGTTTTTACGGTAAAGGATGTATCCTGGTTTCATTGATCTGGCCTCATTGCTGTGATGTGTAGTTTACGTGGATTTAATATTAGGCTAAAGCATAGTTTAGCAAAGTGATCGATCTCCCTGCTAACGCTGAATGCGTAGTATTTTGTAACGTAACGCCTCAAACAGCGCCCATCTGTTAAACGCTATCGATTCAAACGGCAGCGTTTTATTAATATTTAGTTTCAAGCTCTCGTCCTTAGTAACAACAAAACTAGTGGAAGGGGAAATGCTCCCAGGGGAAGCTGACCCATAGGCGCTGGGACAGCTCGCTCCCTCTCTGCAGCTCTGTGAGCCGCGGTCTGTGTGAACGCCGCTCCGCAGTTTAATGCAGGGCCGTAGCTGCGTTTTTAACGGGCCTAAAATGATATTTAAAATGATTCACTTTTAACTAATGTAATGCTTGTTTCGTTGCTTGAGAAGCTTGTGGAAATAGTGTAGGTTTGTTTTAGTACAGTTTTAGGGAAACAAAAGTTAGGGGGGCAGCTGGGGGGGCAAGGCTCTACAGTGGGGTGGCAGCTGCCCCCCCCTTGCCTGGTCTGTACACTGTTTTATACAAATTGTCATATACTCTATGGAGCAATTTTATGAAATGTACCTGTCTAGTGCCGTATCGAGCCCCATTTGCCTCACAACAGCCTGGATTACTTGCCAGGTGCAAGAATGCAAGACACATTTCTAAGGAAATCTGATCTTAAAAAGGCAATAGTGGCATACTGGGTAAGGCAAGGCAAGGCAATTTATTTGTATAGCACAATTCATACAGTAATGCAATTCAAAGTGCTTTACAGGATCAAACAGTGAAAACACAATACATTGGGAAGAAATACAAAACACACAAAATAATTAAAAGCAAGAAACCCATGTTTAACAGTTCGAAAATTAGAACATTTAAATTTGAAAAGCCATATTAAAAAGAAATGTTTTTAGACCTGATTTAAATGATTCTAAAGTGCTAGCCATTCTCAGATGTTCTGGGAGTTTGTTCCATGCATTAGGAGCATTGATGCAGAAGGCTGCTTTCCCACGCTTTGATCTCACAAATGGAACAGTGAGCTGGCCTGCGCCTGAAGACCTAAAGGGTCTGCTGGGTTCGTACCACTGAAGGAGGTCCTTGATATATTTGGGTCCTAGCCCGTTTAGTGCTTTATATGTGTGCATTACAATCTTAAAGACAATTCTCTCACTAACTGGAAGCCAATGCAGCGATCTCAGCACTGGAGTGATGTGATCTGTTTTCTTTGTCCGGGTTAAGATTCTGGCAGCAGCATTTTAAATTAGTTGGAGTTTACGGAGTGATTTTTTTGTGATGCCTGTGAAGATGCTGTTGCAGAAGTCAAGCTTGCTAAAAACAAATGCATGGACACGTTTTTCAAGGTCTTGCTTGGACATAAGGTCTTTAATACGCGAGATATTTTTTAGATGGTAGTAGGCTGATCTGTTGATTGCCCTGATGTGGCTGTTCAAATTGAGTTCAGAGTCTAAAATTATACCTAAGTTTCTTGCTTGACTTTTCTGTTCAAGTAATAGTGATTCCAGGTGTGAAGAGACTTTAATTCTTTCTTCTTTGGTTCCAAAAACAATTACTTCGGTTTTTTGTGTGTTGAGCTGTAAGAAATTACGGCACATCCAGTCATGTATTTGTTTTAGACATGTGATCAATAAATCAGTAGGACCGTATTCATCTATGGAAAGTGATATGTAGATTTGGGTGTCATCCGCGTAATTATGATAAGAAATGTTGTTATTTCTAATTATTTGAGCAAGTGGCAGCATGTACAAATTGAATAGAAGGGGCCCGAGGATCGACCCCTGGGGAACTCCACATGTCATTTTGGTTCTGTCCGATGTACAGCTACCAATTGAAACAAAATACTCTCGGTTTTCAACATAGGATGTAAACCATTTTAGGACAGTGCCAGACAGACCCACCCATTTCTCTAGTCTTTCTATTAAAATGTTGTGATCTACGGTGTCAAACGCCGCACTGAGGTCGAATAGAACTAAAACTGTGGATTTCCCATAGTCGGTATAACAATGAATGTCATTTAAAATCTTTAATAAAATCATCTCTGTGCTATGACGAGACCTAAAACCAGATTGGAAGGTGTCTAAAATGTTATTGGAGGTCAAAAAACTGTTACGTTGAAGGTAGACAACCTTTTCAATTATTTTGCTTAAAAATGGTACATTTGAAATTGGCCTGTAATTACTGATTGTCAGTGTATCGAGGGTGTTCTTTTTTTAGCAGTGGCTTAATAACTGCAGTTGTCAAGCCCTTAGGGAAGTCACCTGAATGGAGCGACATGTTCACAATCTGCAGTACATCTGAGGCAATATAGCAATAGACATTTTTAAAGAAGTTTGTCGGAAGACTATCAAGACTACATGTAGTTGTTTTTAGATGGAATATAACGACTTCAAGTGATTTATGGTTGACTGGAACAAACTCTGACATGTTTGCTTCATTAATAATTTGTCCTTGCAATGGGAACATGGGGTCAAGACTCGGAATTGAGGAATTGATATCTTGCCTGATCTTTAAGATCTTTTCTGTGAAGAATAAAGCAAACTCATTACATTTCTGAGTGGAGATTAGTTCAGGGGCTATTTCCATTCTGGGGTTAGTTAACCTATCAATAGTGGAAAATAATAAACGAGAGTTATTATACATTTTTGTTGATAAGATCAGAGAAAAATGATTGTCTAGCTTTCTTCAGTTCAAGACCGTAGGTTAATAGTTTTTCTTTGTAAATATCATGATGTATCTTGAGTTTTGTTTTCCGCCATCTGCGTTCAGCTTTCCGGCATTCTGTTTTTTGAAGTTTCACTGATGGCGAATTTCTCCACGGTGCTTTCTCTTTTCCAAAGATTTTTTTAACTTTCACGGGCGCAATGGCGTCAATGATATTCGTCAGTTTTGCGTTAAATGTATCGACCAGATTACTAACAGGGTGTGAGAGCCGGCGCGGCTAAAAAAGGCCTGGATAAATGATGGACAGGTATTTTCATTTATATACCTTCTCAAAGTTACATCTGAGTGTGGATCACATCAGTGACAGACATCTCAAAGGAGATACAGTAATGGTCAGAGAGAGCGACATCAGAAACAAACACTTTACAGATATCGAGACCTTTGGACATAAGTAAATCCAGTGTATGGCCTTTAGAATGAGTGGGCCCTGAGACATGCTGAGTCAGACCAAAATTCTCCACAGTATGGAGCAATTCTCTAGCATTTTTATCATTGGTGTTATCCACATGAATGTTAAAATCTCCAGCAATAATTAATGAGTTAAAATCAATACATATGACAGAAAGCAGCTGTGTGAACTCATCTAGAAAGTTTGCTGAGTATCGGGGGGGCCTGTATATGGTTATTAATAAAACATGTGATGAAGATGTCAGTATTATTGCAAGATATTCGAAAGTGGTGAATGTTCCAAACGCTATTTGCTTGCAATTTAGAACATCCTTGTACAAGGAAGCCACTCCACCACCTTTCTTCTCAGCTCTGACCTCACTCGAAAAGCTGTAATTAGGTGGTGCTGTTTCAATAAGAACTGCAGCACTATTGTTTGTATCTAGCCAAGTTTCAGTAAGAAACATAAAATCTACTTGCTGTTCTATCATAAGATCATTGATTAAAAATGACTTTAAGTAAGGCCAAAATTAATTGTATTCTCTCTATTTTTAGCTGAGCAAGCCACTGTATCACCATCAGCACAGGGAGCTTTGACTATTTGTACAACTGGACTGATCACTCTCGCACCACGACGGTTGTTATTACAGCAAGGTCAGTGATTCTGACCGGGATGTCGCTCGGCATTAAAGTGGGAGCTGAAATACGCACAGGTTGGGGTATAGTTGTAGGGGACCCACCAAGCCACAAGGGGGAGCTAGTGTGGTTTGTAGGGGAAGCAGTGGCTTGAGATGACAAAAGCAGAACCTGCCTTGAGCAAGTCATTTCATCCTCAGTGGCCAGCGATCAGACTGGGGTTGAACTAGGCAGATTCCAGGTGTGAACTGTGAAGAACAGAGCATTGCTCCCGATGAAAAGTCCCTGGATGAGTAGAATTTTTGAACACCTCTGACATTGTAATACATTTAAGTCACATTTCTTTAACATACTTAAGTTAGGGCAGCCCATTTACATGTATAATGAAGTCATTGTATATATTATATTGTATATTTAGGTTACTACAGGTTGTAAATCTTCTACAATTTATAGACCATTTTGTTATTATTAATGTATTTAGAAATATTTTAACAATTTTTTTACACAGGCAACAAGTGATGTTAACCTTAAAAGGGAAGCAATCCTCAAGGCACTTTGCATCCACCTTGGTGAGGATGATGGACATCTCATTCGGGAGTATATGGTGAGTCATTGTAATTTGATTTGCCAGTCACATGTAGTGTTTTATGATCCTAGTGTCAGGCATCCATTTTAGATAATTATGTTTTACCTTATAAGGAGCATGAAGGTTGAGAATATTTAAACCATCAGCTTGGTTCTTTATACGACGAAGTTGGCTTTATTCATTGTTTTTCTTATCGTCCAATGGAAAGACCATAATCAACATTGTCTTGGTCCATCTGTCCATCCTCTCTGACTTCTGACACTCAGCACCAAGCTTATTGGTTCCTACGTTAATCTTTAAAAACACCTCACACTTATTTAGTTTGATTCAGAAATATATACAACATGACCAGATTTGTTTTAAGGAATTAAATGGGAGCAATATTACAAAAAATGTATACGATAAAGTATGTCATTAAAATGACATATTGAATAAATACATGTTTTTTATTTAAATATACAGGACATCGAAGGAAATGACGTCACCAGAGACCTGCAGAAATCTACCATGGGCATATATGTCATCAACAAGGAGGGTGGAGAACCTGGACATTATGACGACGTTGGGATTTTTGTTGAAGGACTAATCATTCTGGACAACATTGGATCTGTAGCCCGAGCTTGTGCCATCATGCTGAGAGTCATCTATACACTAAACATGGCTTACCCCAAAGAGCTAAGGTGCTACTATGAATTCATTCAGAAAGTGCTCTTGCAAACGGATGGTGAAAGGCTTTCCCCCAAAGTCCTTGGACTGAAGAACAAGATACATGCTGGACTGTAGGATTTCTTCACCCGCTCTTGTGAACCGATGCCATTAAAGCATTACAAAAACACCAGTCACACCTCAAAGGTTGGGAGAAGAATGTGGACATCTTGATGGACTTGAAAGACATTTGTTTCATGTATTAGTGTGAGGAAGGTTACATCCTCCTCAGCTGTTTAAGTCACATGCTTCATGTTACGTCAGGATTTATTCGCTAAGTCTGTTTCCACTGCACTTTGTTGCTGTCATGGCCTCCACATCTGCCTAGTCTGTGGCCGTTTCTCAATGTCGAGTATACCTGCTGCAGAGCCACTATTTCAAGTATACCACATCATCGAGTGGCGCCGAAGGACTGTTTAAATGCATGTTAAATGCCCAGCATTCGGCGCCACTCGATGACGTAGTATGCTTGAAACAGTGGCTCTGCAGCAGGTATACTCGATATTGAGAAACGGCCTGTCTCTCCCCCCTCGTGTGTGTGTGTGTGCGTGCTCTTCTCCCTGGTCAGACCTCCGTTCCCCTCTCCCTTGGACTCCGTCAAGCTTCCCTGGCCCAGACCCCCCTGCCTACAGCCCAGTATTATTCAATAAACTTGAAACTCTTTCCTCCTGTCTCTGCTCTGCTCTGCTCCTGGGTTCCCTGCTAGCCTTAACAGTACAATCTGGCCACTGTTAAGGCTTGGAGGGAACCCAGGAGCAGAGCAGAGACAGGAGTTTCAAGCACAATAATAACATTTATTGAATATTACTGGGCAGGGGGGTCAGGGCCAGGGAAGCTAGACGGAGTCCAAGGGAGAGGGGAACGGAGGTCTGACCAGGGAGAAGAGCCAGGATTAAACTATTGAATTGATCTGAATGTACAAAAAGAAAAAGGGTTACAGTTACATAATCCATTTTAGTATACTTAACATGGGTTTAGTGAGTAAATTCTACTCAAGTTGAGCTGAAAATTATCAGTATGATTAAGTTGAAATTACTCAAAGATAATAAGTACGGTGAACTTAAAAAATATATCTGGATTTAGATAAATTAGTTTCGTGCAACCACTTACCTTAATAAAATGAAGGCCATCCAGTTACTTTAGCCGGCTCAGATGATTGGTCGTGCTTTCTACAGCACTACGGCTTCCACAGATGACATTTATTTATGGATTTTTGTCAAAGCACTTAAAGGTCCCATGTCATGCTTTTCCGGTTAGTACCCGTCCCCTTGTGTGTTATGAAGGTTTTTATGCATGTAAATGGTGTAAAGAGTCAAAACCCTCAAAGTACACCCTGTAGCGAGTAAAACTCTAACACAGAAAAGACCTCCCCAAAACGCCTCGTTGGAGATACGTCACTGTCCATTTGATTCTTCCGGGTACATCATGATGTCATGTCGTCCCCGGAACGAAATGGAACAATCCGTCGAGCCGTTACGTTACGTCCGCGGAGCCGTTACGTTAAGCCCCCACTGATTGGTCCAAATTGACCAATCCATGGACTTCCTCACACACTCAGTGCAGGCAGCTCTGCTGATTTCTCCTCCCTGGCTGCAGGCTGATAACAGACAGTTGAGAAATTCTCTCTGCAGACCCATTCTCCCTGCAGACCCATTCTCTCTGCAGACCCATTCTCTCCGCAGACCCATTCTCTCCGCAGACCCATTCTCCCTACAGACCCATTCTCCCTACAGACCCATTCTCTCTGCAGACCCATTCTCTCTGCAGGCCCATTCTCTCTGCAGACCCATTCTCTCTGCAGACCCATTCTCTCTGCAGACCCATTCTCTCCGCAGACCCATTCTCTCTGCAGACCCATTCTCTCTGCAGACCCATTCTCTCTGCAGACCCATTCTCTCCGCAGACCCATTCTCTCTGCAGACCCATTTTCTCTGCAGACCCATTCTCTCCGCAGACCCATTCTCCCTGCAGACCCATTCTCTCTGCAGACCCATTCTCTCTGCAGACCCATTCTCTCTGCAGACCCATTCTCTCTGCAGACCCATTCTCTGTGCAGACCCATTCTCACAGTTTATCAACCTTTTTCTTACTCAATATCAAGCCACACTTATTGTTTTTACTTCGGCTGTGACTTTGTGTGTGATCAGGGTGAGTTTCGCTGTGTTTCGCTGTGTATCACTAAACAAGGAAATCACACCTCCACGGAGCTCAGCGCGATTCACAACGTCCCGACCAATCGGAGCACACTGGGCTCACAGGGAGGAGGGGGGGGGGCAAGAGCTGAAACGTGCCGTTTAGTGGAGAGAGTGAATACACATACTTTACAGAGGTGCTGTGTGAAACCAATGTGAGTTTGGAAAATTGCACAGTATAAATCTATTCTAGTCGACCTCAACAATGGAATTATGATCAGTGGAAATGGCCCGTGACATGGGACCGTTCAGATATTCATTGCTATCGGGATGTTAAGAGCATTCCATGGAATATAACAAAAAGTATATCTCGAGCCGGTTTCTCAAACGTACCTACCCCACCTTTAATAAAACCCCAGATTGGCACTCGTGGGAAACTGTAAACACAGGCGCATTAGTGAACTAGCAAGTATAAGGCATTTTAGAAGTGATTTAGACCAAGGCATAATGTTAATATTGAATATGACTTATAGCCAAAGATAAAAGATGTTACTCTTCGATGTCAAATCCCGATTTTACAACCAATGTGTAGGCCTCTGGGTTAGACCTATACACTCTAGCCTAGTATGGGTGAGTTACAGTGATATAAAAGGTTTATTATGAATAACAAAATTGCATGATAGACATTGCTTGTCTAACCCTAACCGTCTAACCCTAGCGTCAAGTTCATTCAACATACAAAAACGCGACATTTGAAAAAACAAAAACTATACATTACTTCACGTGAAAAAAATGGCGTCACTGCGGAAAATGTGACACTGCTTTTGAGATAATAAAATACTATAAATTCATAATCAGGTGACGAATAGGAAAGCAGTGTTTCCTTTAAACTGTAAAAGGAAACAGCAGCGTCACCAGCAGTGAATCAGCCTGCAGACATAACCCCACTAATAGGTTAATCCTCATGTTGTTACCGGCAGGGATTAATTTGTAAAAGCTCGTATGCGGACAACGACTAATGTGACAAGTCCTGTAAGAGTTCAGTTTAAGAGCAAGCATTTAGTAAAGAAGACGTAAAAACAGTGAATCGGCAGGAGAAGATATTCCAGAAAGAGTCAGGAGGAGCGGACGAACAATCCTAATCCAGAATGATCCAGTGAGTCAGATTTAGTCCAGATTAACGCAGCGACTCACCGTCCGAGAGGCAAAGTGAACACAAACACAGACAGATGCATTTAAAACAAGCTGCTGCATATTTGAACGTTTAGAACTCAGATTTTTCCTTTGTTTCTGTAACTGGACTACCATTATTTTTAACTGGGACATCGCATGGCTCTGCTGAGGTCAGGCTGGCTTTGGAGACAGAGTGAGTATTTGTGTTGTTGTTGTAATATACAGTAGCCTATATCCAATAGTCCGACAGAGGGGACATTTACATTCTGCGTTTGACCTAGTGTTAGGAGCAGTGGGCGGCCATTATGTTATTCATTTGAATCTGTAATTAATGTAGTGTTTTATATATTTTAAGTGTGTTGTTTTTATGAATTTTTACTCTGTTAAGTGTCTTTGAGTTTCAAGAATAGCACTCAATAAATTATTATTGTGTGTGGCGCCCGGGGAACACATTTTGTTATATGTCATTAAGGGGAAGTAAGAATTGATTGTTATGATAAAAAGTACAATTCCAATTTCTCAAATGTGTGGATTATTAGTTTTTTCTTATAATTGAAAATGGTTCTTCAGGAAGCTGAACATGAGAGCATTTGTCCATTATGTTTGACAACAACATCCTGGGTGTAACTACAACATTCCCAATAAATCAAGATGCTTTTTTGGCTCTTCTCTTTGACTCGTTCCCAATGAAGCCTGTACTGAAGTTAAGGTTTAACGCTGTTTAAGAAGAAAGAAACAATAACAAATATCTGACCCCAGCTCCCCCTCTTTTCTTTCCCTCGGATATCGTGAATCATATATTGCTATTTCTTTGTAAATCGTGCTCCCCTACTGACACGCCACTGTGTCTCTCCTCCAGCTTCTGTCCTGAAACGCTGGAAGTTGAACTGGTGCGACCTTTGGATCGATGGAAATCTTTGCTTTTATAAGAACGAGAGCAGGAGAGACCTGGAGCACCGAGTCAGCCTCAAGACAAGGTGTGTGGACGTGAGGTCAGGCCTGGAGTGTGGAGGTAAGACATGCTAACCCATACACAGTGGTGCAGTGATGACGTATTTTTGTAGACTGTAGTAGACAGATAGTATCTTTCTGGTTCCCTCCACAACACGGAAATGGGATATTTATTTCCTTTCGATTTCAGATTATTGCAGAAAATAATCAACGTTTATGATACTTAAACGTTTTGTTCAGCAGGATAATCTCCACATATTAACACCACTTTATGATTTCTCAAGTAAAAAGCTAATGTTGGGCTATAAAGGAACTACAGCACGGTCACATGACTTCACGTCACCACCGCTAAGCTAAAGACGGCTAATGTTGGGCTATAAAGGAACTACAGCACGGTCACATGACTTCCCGTCACCACCGCTAAGCTAAAGGTGGCTAATGTTGGGCTATAAAGGAACTACAGCACGGTCACATGACTTCACGTCACCACCGCTAAGCTAAAGGCGGCTAATGTTGGGCTATAAAGGAACTACAGCACGGTCACATGACTTCCCGTCACCACCGCTAAGCTAAAGGTGGCTAATGTTGGGCTATAAAGGAACTACAGCACGGTCACATGACTTCACGTCACCACCGCTAAGCTAAAGGTGGCTAATGTTTGGCTATAAAGGAACTACAGCACGGTCACATGACTTCCCGTCACCACCGCTAAGCTAAATGTGGCTAATGTTGGGCTATAAAGGAACTACAGCACGGTCACATGACTTCACGTCACCACCGCTAAGCTAAAGGCGGCTAATGTTGGGCTATAAAGGAACTACAGCACGGTCACATGACTTCCCGTCACCATCGCTAAGCTAAAGGTGGCTAATGTTTGGCTATAAAGGAACTACAGCACGGTCACATGACTTCACGTCACCACCGCTAAGCTAAAGGTGGCTAATGTTTGGCTATAAAGGAACTACAGCACGGTCACATGAGTTCACGTCACCATCGCTAAGCTAAAGGTGGCTAATGTTGGGCTATAAAGGAACTACAGCACGGCCACATGACTTCACGTCACCATCGCTAAGCTAAAGGTGGCTAATGTTGGGCTATAAAGGAACTGTAGTTCCTTTATAGCCCAACACAGAAAATGTAGCTCTAGAAAACCTTTCCAAACAAACAAGAAAAACTATTGAAAAACATCTGGGACTTATCTTAATTGCACTTCTGAAACCACAGTTTGATTGACATCCCATTTTCTGCAAGTATAAAAAGGTTCTCATAATAATTGCACAAACAGTGTTTACTAAAAGATAATAATAATAATAATAATAATGGATTCAATTTATAAAGCACTACATATCTGATGTCAGATCCCAAAGTGCTACAAGTAGTCAACAAGAACAGTAGAAATAAACATTACACAAAGAAAAAAAGCAATACAAAAATAAAAAAATAAATAAAAGGGATATAAAAGGGTCTAGGCAAAGGCTCTTTTGAAGAGAAGGGTTTTGAGGCCTTTTTTAAAAGCCTCCACGGTCTGTGGTGCTCTCATTTGGTCGGGGAGAGCATTCCACAGACTGGGAGCAGCCGAGCAGAAGGCCCGGTCTCCCATAGTACGGAGCTTAGTCCTGGGGGGTTTGAGGAAGTTGGAGTTGCTGGAGCGGGTGGTCCGTAAGGAGGTATGGGGGGTGAGGAGTTCCTTGAGGTAGGGAGGGGCAGTTCCATGGACACACTGGTGGGTGAGGACGGAGACCTTGAAGTCGATCCTTAGTTTCACAGGTAGCCAGTGTAGTGCTTTAAGGATGTGGGTGATGTGATCATGTTTGCGCACTCTCATCAGGATCCTAGCAGCGCTGTTCTGAATGTATTGGAGCTTCTGGATGCTTTTGTTAGGGATCCCGATGAGGAGTGCATTGCAGTAGTCCAGCCTGGAGGAGACAAAGGCATGGACCAGCTTTTCAGCGTCAGACAGAGTGAGTGTGGGGCGGAGTTTGGCGATGTTCCTGAGGTGGTAAAAGGAGTTCTTGCACAGCTGTTTAATGTGGGCCTCAAAGGTCAGATGGGCGTCCATTTTAACACCCAGGTTGGTGACTATTGAGGAGAGGGTAATGTCCTGGCCGGAGAAGGTGATGGTGGTGATGGTGGATGACCGAACCTGGTGTGGGGTGCCAACTATAATTGCTTCGGTCTTGCCGCTGTTGAGTTTCATGAAGTTTTGCTTCATCCACGCCTGTATCTCCTCCAGGCAGGCAGTGAGTGTGGGTGAAGGCAGGGCTGCAGAGGAGGTAGGGTTGATCCTGAGGTACAGTTGGGTGTCATCAGCGTAGCAATGGAATGATACTCCATGTCGGCTGATGATAGAGCCAAGGGGGAGCATGTAGAGTGTGAAGAGGGTGGGGCCGAGAACTGATCCTTGAGGGACACCACAGGTGACGTTGTGGGTACCCGACTCTGCCTCGCCCAACGAGACATACTCTGTTCTCCCGGTGAGGTATGATCTGAACCAGTCAAGGGGAGAGTCAGAGAGTCCGATGGTGGAGTGCAGACGATGGAGGAGGATGCCGTGATCGACGGTGTCGAAAGCTGCAGTGAGATCGAGGAGGATGAGGAGAGAGGGAGAGCCAGCATCAGCCGTCATCAGCAGGTCGTTGGTGACCCTGACCAGGGCAGTTTCTGTGCTGTGGCCTGAGCGGAAACCAGACTGGAACTTCTCAAATAGATCGTTGGAGTTTAGGTGGTCATGGAGCTGAGCAGCAACTACTTTTTCCAGCACCTTTGATAGAAAAGGAAGGTTGGAAATGGGTCTGTAGTTGGCCAGGACTCCCGGGTCAAGGGAGGGTTTTTTGAGACGAGGTTTGATGACAGCGGTTTTTAGGGCAGAGGGGACATGGCCAGCCTGGAGTGAGAGGTTTACGATCTTAGTGATCATGGGGCTCATGGTACCGATGTACGATTTTACAAGAGCTGAAGGAAAGGGGTCCAGGACACAGGTGGAGGGCTTCATCCTCCTAACGATGCCATCCACCTCTCGCTGGGAGATGTCCGAGAAACAGCGAAGAGGCTGGGTTGTCCCAGGCTGTGGGTCAGCAGTTGTAACTGGAGGTGCAGAGGGGCTAGAGAGGAGGGAGCGGATGGTAGCAACTTTGTTATTGAAGAAGGCGGCGAAGTCGCTACACTGCTTGTTAGTGGAGACGGAGTGTAGAGGACTTTGGGGTTTGAGGAGGTGGTTTATGGTGGAGAAGAGTTGCTTGGAGTTTCCAGTACTGTTGTTGATGAGGGAGGAGTAGTATTGGGACCGTGCATCTCTGAGGGACTGTGCATAGGCCTTCTGGTGTTCACGATAGGCTAACCGGTGAACAGTGAGTCCTGAGGCCTTGAGCCGCCGCTCAAGGACACGCCCAGCTGTCTTCATTCTCCGCAGTTCGCCGGTGTACCAAGGGGCTGAGCGCGAGAAGGTGACCATCCTGGTTTTGAGGGGGGCGTGCAGATCAAGGAGACTGTTAAGGGACTGGTTGTAATAAGCAACTGACTCATTTACTGATGAGAAGTTGGCGGAAGATAGATGCTGGAGGTCCAGAGTCATGGTGTCCGGGTATAAGATAAGTATGTCATGTATATAATGCATACAATTAGTATGGAACTGGGACACAGCTTTTGTTTGATGATTGCTCTGCAGGAGCACTCATCAGCAAAGCAGTCTGAGATTCATTTATAGGAACAGATTCTTCAGAACAAGACAGAACGTCACGATCCGTCTTCAAGCAAGAATAACAACGAAAAACTTAAAGGGGCCCTATTCTTCTTTATGGTGTCTTCCTTCTCCTGTAGTGTGTTATATAGGTTTTAGTGCATGTACATGGTCTGCAAAGGATAAAGTCCCTGTGTTCCCTCCAGGGGGTGTTTCTCTCCAACACTAACCTTTGTTTACTTCCTTAACATAATGACATCACTATGGAACATTCGCTCTCCTATTGGCTAGGGCTTCAACACCTTGTTCAGATAGATAGATAGACAGATAGAGAGATAGATGGATGGATAGATGGATGGATAGATGGATGGATAGATAGAGAGATAGATGAATAGATAGATAGATAGGCGGATAGATAGATGGATGGATAGATAGATGGATAGATAGGTGGATGGATGGATAGATAGATAGATAGAGAGATAGATGGAGAGATGTATGGATGGATAGATAGATGGATAGATAGGTGGATGGATAGATAGAGAGACAGGTACTTTATTGATCCCAATTTGGGAAATTCTTTATTAGAGCTAAGGGGCGGTACATCTCTAGGCGGTTATCCAATCACAACAGAGCCGACCAGCTAACCAAGACAGAGGGTGTTCATTCTTAAACCGTACTAATATTATTCACTCAATTGAGTCAGTCCAGTCCTTCGTTATCATTCCAGGTACAGATATAAAGCTTTACTCTAACCCTTTAATCATTGAGACGGAACTATGTATGAAAAGGTCCTACAAGGTTTCACTTTTTATTAAGCAACTCTCAAAATGACCTACACTTAAAGCTATCATGCAAAATGCACTTTTGTACGTCTTTTATACCTGAATATGTGTCCCCGGTGTTCCAGGGAACTCACCAAGTGTCAGAAAACACAACCCTCTCTATTTTCCTCCATACCCAAATCTCTAAAAAAGGGCCTGCAACGGATCTGATACAGACTGATCCAGATTTGAACACTTCTATGACGTCACAGAAGTGGCGCTACGGCTATTGGGCCAACTCCACCAATCAGGAGGAGACAGCCACGGACATTGCCGTTTGAACGCGCTGGAGAGGCTGTAGTACAGATGCCAGGCCTGTAGATGGCGCTGCTCTCACAGAATCAGCCCGTGCAAAGACTGTGTTAAATTGAGCGAAATGAGGAATGGCTCAAATGCATGATCTGTTTGGTATTTTGAAAAATAAAAAGTATAAATATGCCTTATATAGGTATAGTCCTACACTATATTATTAAAATACAGCATGATAGGTCCACTTTAAGTATAAAGAGACCTCGCTCTTTCTCTGATGTTTTGAGTGATTTAACACAGATGACAACTTGATGAACTGCTCCTTTTTACAATGTGTGTTCTCTCTGCAGGAGTGTGTCCTCCAGAGAGTAATCCCAGGGAGAACCTGATCGTGGTTCAGCTCTCTAACGGCTCCACAGTCAACCTGTGTGCTAACAGTGAGGATGAATCCATGTAGGTTTCTCCACTTCTTTCACTAGCTTTCAAACTCTGATCAACAATTAGGACTACAGTCTATGGGTGTTTCTCAATGTCGAGGAAGGCTGCTCCAGAGCCACTATTTCAAGCATACCAGGTCATCGAGTGCCGCCGAAGGACTGTTCCAATGTCCAGCATACTTGGAAATCTACCGAGCCCGGCGTACTTCGTTTGGAGAAATGTCGAGGCTGCACGTGTGTAGACTCCGCGGTTTTAAAATCCCCACAATGCTTTGCACACGGACCAATTTCTCCAAATCTGTGGCGGAAGATGTAAGGCGGGGCCTCTCGTATGACGCACACCTGCACACTAGCTCGCCTGTTCCACTCTTCGTTTTCCGAATGCCAGGAAGTATTCTTGCCTCGCTTCTGAAGCAAGTGACTCGGAAGACATGTGCTACCAAGCAAGCGTACTCGAGATTGAGAAACACCCTATGTATTTGGTTTTCTTTGTTCTGTTCCTGTTTGGATTTTATGTAAAGCGTCTTTGAGCATCAGGAAACGTGCTATAAAAATCCCATGTATTATTATTATGTCTTCTGCTCTGCTTCACTTGACATCTTCACAGCTTCTTGTCTTTCTTTCAGAGCGTGGAAACTGACTCTGCTCGACACCAGGAGAAACCCGGTGAGTTTTATTTACATTTTAAAAAGCTGAGTCTTGATCTGCTTACTGTCAGAGCTGTTATTTCAAACCGTTCTCTCTCTCCAGGTGTTTCAATACGACCCATACGAAGACTCCTACCAAGCTATCCCCATCAACAGCTACCACACGGTCTACATCACACCTGGAGCAGGACCAGGTATGTTGAAATAAATAGTGATTAAGTATTGGTTACATTAGCAATGCATGGAACAATTCATGATCAATGAATGTGTTATAGTGTAGTTGTTTTATGTTGGTTCATCAGCAGGACACAGGTAGACCTTCATCGTATGCAAATGTGTCCAAAAGCAGTTTAGTCCAATACATGCCTGTCTTTAAGTTGTGGGTCACCAAAGCTTTACTTTTTTCAGGTAAAGGTTATATCACCTGAAATAGTAAGAGAGTATGGTGTAAGACAAGATGAAGTCATACAAAATCAGAATTGTCCCCTCTTCTTCATGTCTCTTCTACATCAACATGTGTCCCCTCTTCTTCATGTCTCTTCTATATCAACATGTGTCCCCTCTTCTTCATGTCTCTTCTACATCAACATGTGTCCCCTCTTCTTCATGTCTCTTCTATATCAACATGTGTCCCCTCTTCTTCATGTCTCTTCTACATCAACATGTGTCCCCTCTTCTTCATGTCTCTTCTACATCAGCATGTGTCCCCTCTTCTTCATGTCACGCTCACAGGTACAGATAAGAATCCAATAGCACGACTCAGATACAACCAGTGTAGTAATGTTCAGTTTAATCGGGTCAGGGACAGGCAGGCGTCAAAACCAGGAAATCCAGCAGTTTAGGCAAACAAATCCGAGAAGGGGCAGGCAGAAAACTCGAGGTCCGATAACAGGCAGGTAGGGGTCAAAACTGGGCAGGACAGGTAACTAGGCAGGAGATAATCAAACGCTGGAGTGCTTGGCAGAATACACAAGACAATCTGGCAACTGACAACTGAAAATGGGGTGGCATAAATACTGTGGAGTGATGAGGGAATGAGTAACAGGTGAGGGGAAGAGCTGAGGAGACCAGGTGAGAGGAATGAGCTGATTGCAAGGGCCTGGGGGAAAGCGGGATCTGAAATGACAGGAGAGTTTAGATGAGGCATAAAAACAAACAATAAAATGGGTGTCTAACTTGTGACAGAACCCCCCCCTCTATGGACGGCTCCTGACGTCCCACGAGGTTGATCGGGATGGGCCTGGTGAAAGTCAGTGATGAGAGAAGGATCATAGATGCTGCGAGCGGGGACCCATGACCGCTCTTCAGGACCATAACCCTCCCAGTGTACCAGGTACTGCAACCCTCTACCACGTCGCCGGGATTTGATGAGGCGACGGACAGTGTAAACAGTCTCCCCGTCGATAGTCCGGGGTGGTGGTGGGGGTGTAGAGGGGGGCTGAAGAGGGCTCACATTAACTGGTTTGATCCTGGACACGTGGAAGGTAGGATGAATCCTCATAGAAGGGGGCAGACGCAGGCGGACAGCTGCAGGATTGATAATCCTAGCTATGGGAAATGGGCCTACAAAACGGGGAGACAACTTCTTTGACTCAACTCTGAGAGGGAGATCCCGTGTGGAGAGCCAGACCCGTTGCCCTGGGGAGTACTGTGGAGCTGGCTTGCGACGGCGATTGGCGGTCCGTTGATAACGGTCGGAAGAGCGCAGGAGCGCGGAGCGGGCCTTTAACCATATGCGTCGACATCGGCTTACAAACGCATGTGCAGATGGGACGCTGGCCTCCCGTTCCTGTGCCGGGAAAAGGGGCGGCTGGTATCCGCGGGAGCATTGGAATGGCGAAAGACCAGTAGCAGAACTAGGAAGGGTGTTGTGGGCATACTCAACCCATAGAAGCTGCCTCGACCAGGAGGAGGGAGTGGAGGAGGCTAGACAGCGTAAGGCAGTCTCCATCTCCTGGTTCATTCGCTCTGCTTGCCCATTGGACTGGGGATGAAATCCGGACGAGAGACTGACACTGGCTCCCAGCAGTCTGCAAAACTCGGACCAAAAACGAGAAGTAAATTGTGGTCCCCGATCAGACACAACGTCACTGGGAAGACCATGCAGCCTGAACACATGTTGTAGCATGATTTCAGCCGTTTCCTTGGCAGTAGGTAATTTGGTTAGTGGAATAAGTCGGGCAGACTTGGAAAACCGGTCTATGACTGTGAGTATGACTGTGTTACCGTCTGAGGGTGGTAGTCCGGTGACAAAATCCAAGGCGATGTGGGACCAGGGACGATGAGGGATAGGTAAGGGATGAAGAAGACCGGAGGAAGCTTGGCGTGAGGTCTTGTTTTGGGAGCAGACTAGGCAGGCAGCAATGAACTCCTTGGCATCCTTCTCCATGGAAGACCACCAAAAACGCTGCCGAATCAGGGCCAGGGACCGTCTCACTCCTGAGTGACAAGCCAGGCGAGAGTTATGACGCCACTGGAGAACCTGGGTACGGAGAGTGGCAGGAACAAACAGACGGTTAACAGGACAGGCACTTGGGGCTGGGTGTTCAGCATGAGAGCGCTTGACCTTATCCTCCACCTCCCAGGTCACCAGACCAATGACACATGTAGGAGCGATGATATTCTCAGAATGAGATGGAGAGCTCTCTGGCTGGAACTGGCGAGACAGGGCGTCAGGTTTGATGTTCTTAGAACCAGGTCTGAAAGAAAGAGAAAAATCAAAGCGTGTGAAAAAACAGAGCCCACCTGGCTTGACGAGAGTTCAGCCGCTTAGCTGAACGGATGTACTCCAAATTTTTGTGATCAGTCCAGACCACAAAAGGCTGCTCTGCTCCCTCCAACCAGTGTCTCCATTCCTCCAGGGCAAGTTTCACTGCCAACAGTTCTCGATTACCAATGTCGTAATTTCTTTCTGCTGGAGACAGCTTCCGGGAGAAGAAGGCACACGGGTGCATCTTCTGATCCTCGGCCGACCGTTGAGAAAGAACTGCCCCAACTCCAGTGTCCGACGCATCTACCTCTACAGTAAACTGCCGAGTAGAGTCTGGAAAAATCAAAATGGGAGCAGAGGTGAAGCGTGACTTTAACTCACCAAAAGCCCCTTCGGCCACCGAGGACCACCGGAAGGGAATGTTCTGAGAGGTGAGAGCTGTGAGAGGGGTTGCCACCAAACTGTAGTTTCGGATAAACCTCCGGTAGAAGTTGGCAAAACCCAGAAAGCGTTGGAGCTCCTTGCGGGTTGAAGGGCGTGGCCAGTCAGTGACCGCCTTGGTCTTTTCAGGATCCATCTTGATGTTTCCGGTGGAGACCACAAATCCCAGGAAAGGGACTTCTGTGGTGTGGAACACACACTTCTCGGCCTTGACAAAGAGGTGGTTCTCCAAGAGCCTCTGGAGGACTAGGCGAACATGGACCACATGCTCCAGTTTAGACTTGGAAAAAATCAAAATGTCATCCAGGTATACAAAAACACAGATATTGAGAAGATCCCGCAGAACATCATTCACCAACCCCTGGAAGACTGCAGGTGCATTGGTGAGTCCAAAAGGCATGACTAAATACTCATAATGTCCACTAGGAGTGTTAAATCCCGTCTTCCACTCGTCCCCCTCCCTGATTCTCACCAAATGGTACGCATTACGTAGGTCCAGCTTGGTAAAAATAGTAGCGCCTTGTAACAGTTCAAATGCAGAGGAAACAAGTGGAAGGGGGTACCTGTTTTTGACAGTGATGTTATTGAGTCCTCTGTAGTCAATGCATGGGCGCAGAGTCTTATCCTTCTTACCCACGAAGAAGAAACCTGCACCAGCAGGAGATGATGAAGGCCGGATAAGCCCTGCATCCAAAGCGTCATTGATATACTTCTCCATTGACTTAGTTTCAGGAGCCGATAAAGAAAAAAGTCGACCTCTAGGAGGAGAAGTACCAGGTAACAGGTCAATAGGACAGTCATTAGCACGATGAGGCGGGAGTGAGGTGGCCCGAACTTTGTTAAAGGCCTCTTTAAGGTCCCAGTAATCATTGGGAACACCGGAAAGGTCTTCACACTCAGAGATCCTCGGCTGACTGGAATCAATTGAGGAACTAGATCTTAAGCAGACAGCATGACAATGAGCACTCCACTCTCTAATAGTCCCTGAAGCCCAATCTATATGAGGATTATGCCTCCTTAACCAAGGAAACCCCAAAATGACAGGCTGATGTGGTGCATGGATAAGGTGAAAAGAGAGTGTTTCGCTGTGATTACCTGACATGCTCATTTGAACTGGAGTTGAACGGTGTGTCACTCTGCAGAGAAGACGACCATCTAGAGCTGTAGCATTGATGGGCTTCTCCAAAGCCTCCTGACCAAGTCCCATTTGAAAGGCCAGTGTTATGTCCAAAAGACTGGCATCAGCACCAGAGTCAATAAGAACTGCCACAGTGTGCATTTTCCCCAAGCAGCTCAGCTGAGCATGGGTTAGGGGTCGAGAAGGCATTTCTAAATTCATCATACGGCTCACCAGCGCCCTCTGGATGACTGGTGAGCCCTGTCTTTTTACAGGACAAGAGAAGGCAAGATGACCCTGCTGGCCGCAGTAAAGACAGCGGTTGTCCCGCAGGCGGCGCTGTCGTTCTGCCTCGGAAAGCCGGGTCCGCCCCAGCTGCATAGGTTCAGATGAGTTAGAAAATCCTCCTCTCACCTGTTCAGTAGCATGCGCTGACGGGAGAGGCGAAGCCTGAGGGGCGACGGAGAAAACCCTCTCTCTCCTCCGCTCCCGCAGACGGCAGTCAATGCGGATGGAGAGAGCCACCAGCTCATCTAAATCAGCAGGAAGGTCCCTAGCTGCCAGCTCGTCTTTAAGGCGATCCGACAGACCGTTGTAGAAGGCATCGAGGAGTGAAGAAGCATTCCAGTTACTCTCGGCGGCTATGGTACGAAACTCGATGGAGTAATCCGACACAGATCTCCCTCCTTGCACCAGGTTAAACAGTCCACGAGCTACCTCTCTTCCGGGTGTAGCGTGATCAAAAACTTTACGCAGTTCATCGGAGAATACGCTTACAGATGAGCAGGCAGCGGATTGTCTTTCCCATTCGGCGGTACCCCAGTCTTTAGCTTTGCCCGTGAGAAGAGAGACAATATACGCCACCCGGGATCTTTCTGTTGGAAAGGCGGAAGGCTGAAGCTCGAAGGCGAGGGAACATTGGACCAGGAATGGTCTGCACGAACCTGGGGCTCCCGAGTAGCGTTCCGGAGGAGGCAGGCGTGCATCCGATGCCAGAGGACTCTGGATTCGAACAGCGGAAGCTGGAGTTAGTTCCGGGCCATGGACCGTTGCGGGACGGGTCTGAAGAAGATCACGGAGATTCACAAAGGTCCGTTCGGAACGAGCGGCCATCTCCTGCATCGCTTCAGCCATGAAGGTAAGCTGCTGCTCGTGGCGTTGTAACACGATATCGTGCGAAGGCGGTTCTGTCGCTGAGTCGGCTGGATTCATGTTTGGCCAGATTGTAATGTCACGCTCACAGGTACAGATAAGAATCCAATAGCACGACTCAGATACAACCAGTGTAGTAATGTTCAGTTTAATCGGGTCAGGGACAGGCAGGCGTCAAAACCAGGAAATCCAGCAGTTTAGGCAAACAAATCCGAGAAGGGGCAGGCAGAAAACTCGAGGTCCGATAACAGGCAGGTAGGGGTCAAAACCGGGCAGGACAGGTAACTAGGCAGGAGATAATCAAACGCTGGAGTGCTTGGCAGAATACACAAGACAATCTGGCAACTGACAACTGAAAATGGGGTGGCATAAATACTGTGGAGTGATGAGGGAATGAGTAACAGGTGAGGGGAAGAGCTGAGGAGACCAGGTGAGGGGAATGAGCTGATTACAAGGGCCTGGGGGAAAGCGGGATCTGAAATGACAGGAGAGTTTAGATGAGGCATAAAAACAAACAATAAAATGGGTGTCTAACTTGTGACACTTCATGTCTCTTCTACATCAACATGTGTCCCCTCTTCTTCATGTCTCTTCTATATCAACATGTGTCCCCTCTTCTTCATGTCTCTTCTACATCAACATGTGTCCCCTCTTCTCCATGTCTCTTCTACATCAACATGTGTCCCCACTTCCTCATGTCTCTTCTACATCAACATGTGTCCCCTCTTCTCCATGTCTCTTCTACATCAGCATGTGTCCCCTCTTCTTCATGTCTCTTCTACATCAACATGTGTCCCCTCTTCTTCATGTCTCTTCTATATCAACATGTGTCCCCTCTTCTTCATGTCTCTTCTACATCAACATGTGTCCCCTCTTCTTCATGTCTCTTCTACATCAACATGTGTCCCCTCTTCTCCATGTCTCTTCTACATCAACATGTGTCCCCTCTTCTTCATGTCTCTTCTACATCAACATGTGTCCCCTCTTCTCCATGTCTCTTCTACATCAACATGTGTCCCCTCTTCTTCATGTCTCTTCTACATCAACATGTGTCCCCTCTTCTTCATGTCTCTTCTACATCAACATGTGTCCCCTCTTCTTCATGTCTCTTCTACATCAACATGTGTCCCCTCTTCTCCATGTCTCTTCTACATCAACATGTGTCCCCTCTTCTCCATGTCTCTTCTACATCAACATGTGTCCCTTCTTCTTCATGTCTCTTCTACATCAACATGTGTCCCCTCTTCTTCATGTCTCTTCTACATCAACATGTGTCCCCTCTTCTCCATGTCTCTTCTACATCAACATGTGTCCCCTCTTCTCCATGTCTCTTCTACATCAACATGTGTCCCCTCTTCTTCATGTCTCTTCTACATCAACATGTGTCCCCTCTTCTTCATGTCTCTTCTACATCAACATGTGTCCCCTCTTCTTCATGTCTCTTCTACATCAACATGTGTCCCCTCTTCTTCATGTATCTTCTACATCAACATGTGTCCCCTCTTCTTCATGTCTCTTCTACATCAACATGTGTCCCCTCTTCTTCATGTCTCTTCTACATCAACATGTGTCCCCTCTTCTCCATGTCTCTTCTACATCAACATGTGTCCCCTCTTCTCCATGTCTCTTCTACATCAACATGTGTCCCCTCTTCTTCATGTCTCTTCTACATCAACATGTGTCCCCTCTTCCTCATGTCTCTTCTACATCAACATGTGTCCCCTCTTCTCCATGTCTCTTCTACATCAGCATGTGTCCCCTCTTCTTCATGTCTCTTCTACATCAACATGTGTCCCCTCTTCTTCATGTCTCTTCTACATCAACATGTGTCCCCTCTTCTTCATGTCTCTTCTACATCAACATGTGTCCCCTCTTCTTCATGTCTCTTCTACATCAACATGTGTCCCCTCTTCTTCATGTCTCTTCTACATCAACATGTGTCCCCTCTTCTTCATGTCTCTTCTACATCAACATGTGTCCCCTCTGTGGAAAGAGACTCTGAAAGTTTCAGGAACAAAGATTTTCTCTCTTTTTGATCCATTTCTATAAAAAACAGATTTTGGCCACTTTATGATGTCATAACGATGTGTTGTCTTGTGTAACCATTAGCCAATCAGCAACAAGGTACCCCCCCCCCCCCCTTATCACCTGAATCTCCTCCTAGAGCTCCATTGAGTTCTTTGTAACCAAATGTCTCTCAGAGGGGCGTGGGGAGGGGCTCCTTATTTTCATCTAAAGTAACAGACAGAGAATCAGCACTTTGGAAACAGGGCTGAATCAGAGGGGATTATGGGTAATGCTGCACTGATCTGTTTGGTGTTTCAGCCAATCAGAGACAGGCTCTGGATGTATCTGAGACCTGTGATACATGGATGAGAAACAGTATAATAGGGGACTTTTAAATGTGTTTCAGGGACGCACCAGGTTCTGGTTCAGAGGGACCCGTTCGACGGGGTGATGGAGCGCATGGCTCTGGGTTTACTGGCTGGGATGGCAGCAGGGACGGCCATGAGGTCCTTCCTCTACATGCCCTTCTTCTTCTGCTGAAATAACCCCCCTCACTAACAAGGAAACACTGCATGCACCTGTCTGTGGAAGAAAACCCTCTGTTTTCATTTCCGCTGTAACGCTGCTCTTCTGGTTGTTCTGTCTTTATGGGCACGTTAGCATTCGACACTTAAGAAGCTGAAATCTTGCTTTATAGAAACACTTAATTCCTGATAGTAAAGAACATTGGATGTACCGATGAGCATTTGAAAACGCCATGAAATTATGTTTATAAATTTGCTGCCTGAATTTTACACTGAACAGTTTGAAAACTTGTATTCTGTGCTCGTGAATACTTTGATGTATTAAACGTTTAAAAAGGGACAGTTTCTAAATCCTTGCCTCACACACACACACACACACACACACACACACACACACACACACACACACACACAGTTGCTTGTTCTTGTTAACAGTGTGAGTTAAGGGTCAGAATAGGCACCCTTCAGTTAAAGAAGACTTTGTGATGTTGAGGGCTTAGGAAAAAGGTAGACCATAGGTTGGAATCATTTGTCGAGGTCTACGGTGGATTTTGACGGAGGTGGAAGAAGTACTCAGATCTTCTACTTGAGTAAAAGTAGAAGTACTCAGATCTTCTACTTGAGTAAAAGTAGAAGTACTCAGATCTTGTGCTTGAGTAAAAGTAGAAGTACTCAGATCTTCTACTTGAGTAAAAGTAGAAGTACTCAGATCTTGTGCTTGAGTAAAAGTAGAAGTACTCAGATCTTCTACTTGAGTAAAAGTAGAAGTACTCAGGTCTTGTGCTTGAGTAAAAGTAGAAGTACTCAGATCTTCTACTTGAGTAAAAGTAGAAGTACTCAGATCTTGTGCTTGAGTAAAAGTAGAAGTACTCAGATCTTCTACTTGAGTAAAAGTAGAAGTACTCAGATCTTGTGCTTGAGTAAAAGTGGAAGTACTCAGATCTTGTGCTTGAGTAAAAGTAGAAGTACTCAGATCTTGTACTTGAATAAAAGTAGAAGTACTCAGATCTTGTGCTTGAGTAAAAGTAGAAGTACTCAGATCTTCTACTTGAGTAAAAGTAGAAGTACTCAGATCTTGTGCTTGAGTAAAAGTAGAAGTACTCAGATCTTCTACTTGAGTAAAAGTAGAAGTACTCAGATCTTGTGCTTGAGTAAAAGTAGAAGTACTCAGATCTTGTGCTTGAGTAAAAGTAGAAGTACTCAGATCTTGTACTTGAATAAAAGTAGAAGTACTCAGATCTTGTGCTTGAGTAAAAGTAGAAGTACTCAGATCTTGTACTTGAGTAAAAGTAGAAGTACTCAGATCTTGTGCTTGAGTAAAAGTAGAAGTACTCAGATCTTGTGCTTGAGTAAAAGTAGAAGTACTCAGATCTTGTACTTGAGTAAAAGTAGAAGTACTCAGATCTTGTACTTGAGTAAAAGTAGAAGTACTCAGATCTTGTGCTTGAGTAAAAGTAGAAGTACTCAGATCTTCTACTTGAGTAAAAGTAGAAGTACTCAGATCTTCTACTTGAGTAAAAGTAGAAGTACTCAGATCTTGTGCTTGAGTAAAAGTAGAAGTACTCAGATCTTGTACTTGAGTAAAGGTAGAAGTACTCAGATCTTGTTCTTGAGTAAAAGTAGAAGTACTCAGATCTTGTTCTTGAGTAAAAGTAGAAGTACTCAGATCTTGTACTTGAGTAAAAGTAGAAGTACTCAGATCTTGTACTTGAGTAAAAGTAGAAGTACTCAGATCTTGTTCTTGAGTAAAAGTAGAAGTACTCAGATCTTGTACTTGAGTAAAAGTAGAAGTACTCAGATCTTGTTCTTGAGTAAAAGTAGAAGTACTCAGATCTTGTACTTGAGTAAAAGTAGAAGTACTCAGATCTTGTACTTGAGTAAAAGTAGAAGTACTCAGATCTTGTACTTGAGTAAAAGTAGAAGTACTCAGATCTTGTACTTGAGTAAAAGTAGAAGTACTCAGATCTTGTACTTGAGTAAAAGTAGAAGTACTCAGATCTTGTTCTTGAGTAAAAGTAGAAGTACTCAGATCTTGTTCTTGAGTAAAAGTAGAAGTACTCAGATTGGTCCATTTCAGAATAATATATATGATATGTTTTATAATGATTGATCATGAAAGTGTTCTCAAAGCTGGTGAAGGTGCAGCTAGTTTGAATGACTTTGTAGACTGCAGGGTAGCTGGTGAAGGTGCAGCTAGTCTGAATGGCTTTGTAGACTGCAGGGTAGCTGGTGAAGGTGCAGCTAGTCTGAATGGCTTTGTAGACTGCAGGGTAGCTGGTGAAGGTGCAGCTAGTCTGAATGGCTTTGTAGACTGCAGGGTAGCTGGTGAAGGTGCAGCTAGTCTGAATGGCTTTGTAGACTGCAGGGTAGCTGGTGAAGGTGCAGCTAGTCTGAATGGCTTTGTAGACTGCAGGGTAGCTGGTGAAGGTGCAGCTAGTCTGAATGGCTTTGTAGACTGCAGGGTAGCTGGTGAAGGTGCAGCTAGTTTGAATGGCTTTGTAGACTGCAGGGTAGCTGGTGGATTTGTGAAATGTGAAATGACTCCTTTCATGGGCAGCAATGAACCCTCACTCTCAATGAAAACACATTTAAAAACTGAAACCGTGGACAAAGTATTCATCATTATTATTTATATCCAAAAAAGTCATTGCACTTAGTCAGTCAAAGCACATAAAACAGCAACAGGAGGAAAGGTGTTTTATTCTCACAGTAATGAGGATGTTATCAGCTCAACAGACAGAGAGAGAGAAGACATGAAATGAACAGGAATGAGGATTTAATCTTCTACCATTTTGAAAAATACCTTAAAGAAAGGTGTTAATTTGCTACATTCTAAGATTCAATATGAATTAAAAACCCAAAACTAAGTGTTCAATTATGAAACTCCCATTCACTGACGTCTCTTGCACAAAACTCTTATTTATTACAGTCTGCTTCTTGGCTTTGTTTGGTGCATCAAAGAATATATTGATCCCAATGCCTGCTTCTAATTAAAACATGCTAACATGCTACATGCTAATACATCCAAAGGGACCTACAGTGCATACTTTGACTTCTATATCCATAATATTTTATATTGTTTTATTTATATTGGATATCATATTTTTCATTTTATTTTCAATTGTTAATTCTCTTTTCCACTTTTTAAAAGTATTTTAAGTATTGTATTCTAATGTCTGAACACACTTCTGCGACGAAAGAATTTCCCACATTCTGATCAATAAAGTATCCATCCATCCATCTATCCATCCATCTATCTATCTATCTCTCTATCCATCCATCCATCCATCCATCTCTCTATCCATCCATCTCTCTATCCATCCATCCATCCATCCATCTCTCTATCCATCCATCTCTCTATCCATCCATCCATCCATCTATCTATCCATCTATCTATCCATCCATCTCTCTATCTATCCATCTCTCTATCCATCCATCTATCTATCCATCCATCTCTCTATCCATCTATCTATCCATCCATCCATCTCTCTATCTATCCATCTATCTATCTATCCATCTCTCTATCCATCCATCTATCTATCCATCCATCTCTCTATCTATCTATCCATCCATCCATCTATCCATCCATCTCTCTATCCATCCATCTCTCTATCCATCTCTCCATCCATCCATCCATCTCTCCATCCATCCATCTCTCTCTCTCTCTCTCTGCAGTCCTGTGGACATGAAGCAATTTGGGGTTAAGTATTTTACCCAAGGACACTTAGATCTGTTGACTAGTATTTGAAATCTCACAACAGCATATTTGGCAGGTATACATGCGTTTACATTACATTTAGCTGACGCTTCTATCCAAATCACAAGAACGAAACACTTGTTTGAGCATTTGAAACAGGTGGATTTTCAGTCTAAGTTGGAAGAAATGTAGACGTTCTGCTGTCCTTCATATCAACGAGGAGTTGTTCCACCATTTTGGAGCCAGGAGAGCAAACAGGCGTGTTTAAAACCACTCGACAAAATGAGAATCTGCCCAAAGATCGACGTCAACCCATTGAGAAACCCTATGTTAACAATGTCTCGACTGAAGTAACTCCTACAATTAAATACAGAGTTAAATCCCAGATGAAATGTCCGTTAAAGTGTCTTGAACACATTGTGTTCAGTGATTATGTCATGTTAAATGTCTGTTTCCTTGTCTTAGTATACAAGATGTTGGCATTAGGCTCCGACATTTTCTAAAGTATCTGCACCAGTTTTACAGATGTGTTCAAACCTCGGTCAATTAAAAGCTCTGAGCATTTAGCAGCTCGGGAAAAACATGTTTAACTCTCACATAATGTCCATTAAATTAAGTTTAAAATGTCCTGGGTTCTTTTGTGCTCCGGTAAATGGTGAATTAAATCCCAGATCAAATGTGCGTTAAAGGGTCTTGAACATATTCATGTTATTATTTGTCCTTGTTGATGCTGCAAATGGAGATGCTGTGATGCAAGAAATATTTCAGACTTGGTCCGACAAAAAAGCATCATTACTGTACGGTCAAGTATCGTACCGTACCGTACCGTACCGTACTGAACTGTAATGTATAACACTGTATCGTACCGTAATGTATTGTATTGTACCATAGTGTGCTGTATTATACCGTATCTTACCGTACCATACTATACCGTACTTTACCGTACTGTAGTGTCGTATCATCATATGGTAGTTTGTTGAGGAGTATCTAAGTTCAGCCCATTGTCTTTACAAAAATAAACACTTTTAATCACCACTTATCTTTAAAATCATTCTTCTTTACTCCCTCTCCCCTTCCCTCTGTCCTCTCCTAACTTCCCCTCGGCCTGCAGTTTCCTGATCAGATCGTGCGGCCCCTTCCCCAGCAGGGCGGACGGGTGCCGGTACGAACCCCCCAGACGGTCCCACAGCGTGAAGTACTGCCCGTAGTTGTAGTCGAAGAACAGGTGGTGGTCTGTGTGGTGCGCCGATCCGTTGATGGCGGGGGTGAGAGCGAGGGGGATCCGGTAGTCCCCGTCGTGGATGGAGATGGTCCAAATGTTGACGAAGACGTAGAGGCCGAGGTAGAGCACTTTGTGAAGCGGGAACATAAACGGGTAGATGTGGTACGGGAGGCCCTGCATGAAGCCGTCCACCGGGTGGAAAGCGTGGCTGGCGAACGGAGACGGGATCTTCCAGACGTGGTGAGGCTTGTGGAACAGCTGCAAGACGAGATTCAGAAGATTCAGTGAAGTTGTTGGTAATTTACAATAATAATACATATTCAGATCATGTTGAGGTTCATATCAGTATGTAGTGTCTCTACTTTAAAGAGTCCTCTCCTGCTGATTTTCAGGTGTATAACAGTATATGTAGTGTCTCTACTTTAAAGAGTCCTCTCCTGCTGATGTTCAGGTGTATATCAGTATGTAGTGTATCTACTTTAAAGAGTCCTCTCCTGCTGATGTTCAGGTGTATATCAGTATGTAGTGTATCTACTTTAAAGAGTCCTCTCCTGCTGATGTTCAGGTGTATATCAGTATGTAGTATCTCTACTTTAAAGAGTCCTCTCCTGCTGATGTTCAGGTGTATATCAGTATGTAGTGTCTCTACTTTAAAGAGTCCTCTCCTGCTGATGTTCAGGTGTATATCAGTATGTAGTGTCTCTACTTTAAAGAGTCCTCTCCTGCTGATGTTCAGGTGTATATCAGTATGTAGTGTCTCTACTTTAAAGAGTCCTCTCCTGCTGATGTTCAGGTGTATATCAGTATGTAGTGTCTCTACTTTAAAGAGTCCTCTCCTGCTGATGTTCAGGTGTATATCAGTATGTAGTGTCTCTACTTTAAAGAGTCCTCTCCTGCTGATGTTCAGGTGTATATCAGTATGTAGTGTCTCTACTGGGACATGTCTCCATGCTTTAATGTTCAAAAAGCTCTTTTCACCCTCTGTCTGAAACCAGAGCCCAGCCTGCTCTGATTGGTTAGCTGGCCGGCTCTGTTGTTATTGGTCAACCGCTTAGAGATGTCCCGCCCCTTAGCCTATCACGTACAATGTGTTGGAGCGCTTGCGAATAGAATTGCGAGGGAACACAGGGATTTTAGCCTCTGCAGACCATTTACATGCACAGAAACCTAGGTAACACACTACAGGAAAGGGAAACCCCCCAAAAAGCAGAATATGGTCTCTTTACAGTTATGGCAGATCATCCTAAGTCAGTGGTTTTATGCCAAATCTTTTCCGTAATGATTAAATCAACGACGCTAATGCAACCTCTCCCCGTCACCAAGCAACAGCTTATCGAACTGGCCGATGCATCCCTAAACGTGACACAATGGTGCCAGTTAAATGCAAACAGTGTGCAGTGGAATAACATATTGCTAATGATAGATAAATATGTGAACTGTAAACAGATGTACGCATGTGCTGCGAAACAAAGCTAAGTTGGTCACATTGTGTGGAATGAGTTGATGCATTGTGTTCCTGCAGGAACAGAAGCTACACCGCTCCTCACCTTGTAGATGAGCCGGTGGTGCAGGAAGCGATGAATCCAGTAAATGCACATATCAGTGAAGAGGAGGAAGGAGACCATACTGAGGAAGAGCCCGGGCCAGCCTGAGAGCACACATGTCACACACCATGTCACACACACCATATCACACACTCACACACCATGTCACACACACACCATATCACACACTCACACACCATGTCCCAAACACCATGTCACACACACACACCATATCACACACACACACACCATATCACACACAATGTCACTCACACACACACCATATCACACACACACCATGTCCCAAACACCATGTCACATACCATGTCACACGCGCACACACACACACCATAGCACACACCATGTCACTCACACACACACCATATCACACACACCATATCACACACACACCATGTCACACACTCACACACCATGTCACATACCATGTCACACGCACACACACACCATGTCACATACCATGTCACACGCACACACACCATGTCTCACACACACACACACCATGTCACACACACCATGTTACACACACACCATATCACACACCATGTCACACACACACACACACCATGTCACACACACACACCATGTTACACACACACAGCATATCACACACCATGTTACACACACACCATATCACACACCACGACACACACACACGATATCACACACACCATGTCACACACACCATGTCACACACACCATGTCACACACACACCATGTCACACACCATGTCACACACACACACACACACCATGTCACACACCATGTCACACACACACACACACACACACCATGTCACACACACCATGTCACACACACACAATATCACACACACGATATCACACACACCATGTCACACACACACACACACACACACCATGTCACACACACCATGTCACACACACACCATGTCACACACACACACAATATCACACACACGATATCACACACACCATGTCACACACACACACACACACACCATGTCACACACACCATGTCACACACACACCATGTCACACACACACACACACACAGTGTTTAAATGTACTGGAAGATGGTCAAACCTTTGTCTAGCACTCACCCAGCGGAGAGTCGTGGACGTTGTCGTACAGTTTGCTGTACCCTCGGACTTCATAGAAAAACAGAGCCACAGTGGGAAGGCTGATCACAGGAAGTGAGGTCATCGCGTATTTGATCTCTCTCTGAACCTGATTCTGAGGGGGATTGAAAATAAAATAATAATTTATTAACTCAATAAATAACAGAGGCAGAAGTCACACCTCTATCTGTGTTATTATGGATTTATTGGCACTTGACAATGAAGACGAATCCAGAATAATGCAAGCCTTAACTTTTCTCTTCCAAATCAACGTGTACCTTGACCTTTTTAGCTAAAGACACTTTACTGCGTCACAACAACTTGTTATATTTCAATATGAACTGATCTCACTTAAGGTGTTAGTATTCTTCAAACAAAGTGCTTTTATGGCCTGCTTTTCAGCTTTTGCCAGGTGTGCAGATGAGTGCCAGTGGGCCGAGTTTCAACTTCCTTCTCTCGGTATCCCTTTTATCTTCACAAAACTATTTAATGCATTTCGAACTTCTTACATTTAGCTGACACTTTTATCCAGAGCTACTTACAAGAAGTACATTCAACCCAACAAATAGTCCAGAATAGTGTAGGTAAATTAAATTAATCAAATACACTGATCTAGTTTAGCTGGCCGGCTCTGTAGTGATTGGTGAACTGCTTAGAGATGTCCCGCCCCTTAGCCTATCACGTACAAGGTGTTGGAGCGCTAGCCCATAGCAGCGTGGTTGTTCCCCAGTGAGGTCACTATGTTCTGGAAGTAAACAAAGGAGTGCAATGGAGGCGTTTTATTGTACGGGCTCTTTACCTCGAGGAATTGTGGGTGTTTCATGAGATTGTGGTCGAAGATGAAGAAGTAGCTGATGGCCCCGAGGCCCAGGTAGAGGACGGCGGCCCCCAGGTTGGTGAGCACCAGCAGGCTGAGGATCTGCCTCAGAGCGCCCTCCTCAGGCCAGGAGGCCGGGAACACGTAGGGGGTGAGGACGTAATGATCCGCAACATTCAGCACAAGATCCATGGTGAGATCTGTAACGAGAGAAAGAGAGCACACACTTTAAAACATGTTGAGAACACTACATTTCCCAGAAAGCACTGCGGTTAGTTTGAATTGAATTTGTTAATGAGAAATGATACTGGGTTCAGTCCATTCAATATTTTTACACCAATTATCAGATGTTTTTAGGTTTTAAAGATAGCAGATCAACTGTATTGTGTTACCAGTTGAAAGACATAATGAGCTCATTTTAATAATCAGAATAATCTTTGTTATAAAACAAACATTTATCTACATGTCAGTAAAAGACTAGGTTTTATTACAGCTTATAGCTTATAAAATATGTCTTTATATGTATTAAACTGGACAAACTCCATCTGCTGTTGACACAAATAAGATAAGTGGACCTGATAAGAACAATGTAAAAATCACACAAATGCACATTGATTATCTGCAGGAGCAGCTACATTACATCTGTGACTGTCATATTTTATGTAACATTATTCCTGACTCGCCGTTACGTAAAGGTAAATATATGTATTTCATAAGCATTAACGAACACCAAATGCAGCATCGCGTGGTATTAAAAGGTAATTAACAAAGTGCTCTGTCTTTATTTTAATGTATATAAAGTTAAATTCGCACTGTACCTTGTGTTTGTTGCTCGTATTCCGGTACAACAGTGAAGAGGATTTGCACTAAGGTAAAAGCGATCAAGTGACCAATCACAGCGGAGTTTACCGTTACGTCATAGAAGTGGCGTCCAATCAGCGCGCAGTTCCTCATCACGGCAGGCTTGTTATGTTTTCTGATTGGCCCACTGGTGGATCTGATCATGGTGCTACAGAAACAGCTGGAGCAGAGGCCGAAACGCCCACAGATAGTTCTCGAAACGCAGGTTAATGTTCCTTAATATGTGTTTTTATTATCTTTAAATACATTTATAGCATTAATTATATTGTGGGACCGGCTAATGCTCTTAATGCTCGATTTTAAACCAAACTTCCTTTACAAACGTGTGATTTTTCGGTTCTCTCAGGTTATTCTGAATCTAAATAACCTTCATTTAACAAATAAATTATGTCGATGTTAGTGTTATGTGCACCTCTTTAATTCGGCCGATTCATTTTTTAGGTTATTTTTGACATTATTCTGGTATTTCCAGTCTCATTTTTTTATGTAACTTGTTTGCTTGTTGAAAGGTGATGTAATTTCCTTTCCTAACGTTATTATTGAGTCATTGCAATGCGGAATATTCCAGAACAGGCTTAGTAATCGAAAACGCATCATTTTAATGTATTTAGATTGGGGATTCTTAACAAATTAGCAAGACTAAATTACTTTTGCATGATTTCTGAATGAAGTTTGGTCGTACTGTTTCAACACTACCTTTGCTTGTTAGAAAGGTGTCCTTTTTATAACGTAATTATTTAATCATTGCAATGCCGAATTTTCCAGAACATGTTTTCGTGATTGCAGAAGCGTAATATTAAGTTATTTAAGTAATGTTTCTTTTAGCAAATCAGCTTGGAAAAAATATGTTTTGTCAGATTTCTGAATGAAGTTTGGCACATAAATGCTACACTATAGGCTTTCATTGCCAAGTAGGTTCGTGTACACATACGCATGGTATTCATGGTGCATACATAAAGACAGCTAAAGAAGATTACAAAAAACACCCAAACTATTAAACGTTACGATATAGAAATGTATTATAGAAGTTGGCTCATGTTATTTGCATCTACAGAGTTTAACAGTTGGATTAATGGCAGATAAAAACAAATAGCTTCTACTATAACAACCACAGGGTGTCGCCATCGCTCTAAACTAAGAGCTGGAGGATCTGATACTGTAACACAGCTCAACACACTGATTCATACATGATTATTATAGTCATACCACTGGAGGAGAGCTAATTAAACTCCTACATAATTCAGTATTAGAACCACCTACAGTATAATAGCCTCCTATATTAAGCTACAGGTGTCATATGGGGATATCACAGTGGAAACTTCTGCTTTATTATATAGAAGATGTATTTGATAATGACATATCGCCTCAGATCATAGATATGTTAGTAGCCAGAATGAAATATATGCTTTATCCAGTGGGTATGCTGTCCATTTTGTTTCCGATAATCTACCACCAAGCTTTCAGAAAATTATTTGGCCCTTTTTTTATAGCATGTTAGCTCGTGTTTTTGGAAAATACATGTGTGTATTCTTCTAGATAAAGAGATAATTCACATCGAGGGAACACAGGGATTTTAGACTTTGCAGACCATTTACATGCACTCAAATCTATATAACACACTACAGGAAAGAGAACACTTTTAAGTCATTTTATTGTGAAAGCTGGAGTGAAGGCGTCTCTTCTTTAGTTTAAAGTTTGCATTTTGAGCACTCAAAGTGTCTCAGGCAGTGAAGGCATCTCCATCTGAGTGCAGAATCACGTCGACCAATCAGGATCTCTGCAGAGAGACTCCGCCCCCTGCTGAGAGCAGATAACCCGCTGCTCATCATCTCCTCAGAAGGCAACAACACTCGATCTGTCACTTTTGGAAATGTAATCAAAAAACTGCAGAAACTTGTCACAACTGGAGACACGAATTCTGACGCCTTCAGATTCCTGATTATCTCGTCACCCGCGTTGATGGCACTAACTTGAACATAACCTCTCTGACATTTTTAATATACGGTATATCTAGCCGACTAACAATGTCTTTTAATGTCTGCACTATTAAACAAACCCTTATTATTGGGTTATGTTGCAGGTACTGTTTTACCGAGTTCAAAATACCCACTTTAATGTGTCCTTGTTTCCAAACCGTATTAATCATATCAGTGTCATCAGACAGGGCAGACGTGTCAGACGATTTGCAAATGAAATGACCAAAGCCCTTATGAACAGACATTACCCTTTAGTTTTACCCACACAGATTAATCAACTGAACGTGTCCAGCGGCTCCCATCTGTACATTGATGTTGTCTCATGGGCACATTGACAACACATTTCATATTGGCGTATTCCTCACCTCCTCTTTGGGTTTGTTTGGTGCCACAGCTGCTGTTTGTTCAGTCGGTTCGGGGCCGGGCTGCATCTGCTCATAAATAACAGTCTCATAACATTTCATGGAAAGAGAATTAACTTTGAAATTAGATTTTGTTGTATGAATACTGCAAACATCATTTACCTCCACCCTGAATGGATTTATGTGACAAAAGGCACAACTTTACTGCTGTCACAGAGATGCTCAGGTAATGTTTTGTAATCGTATAGAAAGCAGAACTATGACATGTTGAGGGGGAAAACACAGTAATGCCAAACACAGCAAGCATTAACAAACACTCTTAGGTTAAGATCAGAATGATAAGAAAAAAAAGTGACAATTCTGAGAAATAGAAAAAATGTTGAGAAAAAGTAAAATTCTTTTTAAAAATGCTCAGAAAAAGTGAAAGTTCTGAAGAAAGGCGAATATCCGAAAAAAGTCAAAATTCTGAAAGCATTGAAAAAAAAAGGGTATATTAAAAAAGTTAACATAGAAAAAAAAACTAAATTCTGATAAAAAATAGAAGAAGAAAATTCTTATAAAAGGGAAAATGTTGAAAAAAGTAAAAATTCGGGAAAAAGTCATAATTCTGAAATAAGTAAAAAATCTGAAAAAAATAATAATTAGAAAAAAAGTCAAAATTGGGTACTAAGTCATAGTTCTGAGAAAAGTTAAAATTCGGGAAAAAGTCAAATTCGGGAAAGAGTCATTCGGAGAAAAAGTCATAATTCGGAAATAAATCAAAAATCTGAAAAAAATCAATAATTAGGAAAAAAGTCAAAATTGAGAAAAAATGAATAGTTCTGAGAAAAAGTCCAAATTCAGAAAATTCTAAGAAGTCAAAAATCTGAAAGAAATTGAAAACCAAAAAAAAGTTAATCTGGATGTAAGAAACGTATTAGAAATATTTGTTTCCATTCTGACCGCCGACTGTAAATCTGTTAATTACGGTGGCCGACGCAAACGCGGAACAACGGCCCATTCTTATATATCGACTTTCTCCACTTCGATCAACTTTGTTTCCTCCGGCTTCAATTTGCAGCACTCTTCTTCGTTCTCTCTATGTCTGGACATACATCAATCTGTTCCACGTAGCGCGCCCTCTAGAGGCCTGGAGCACTTCCGGAATGTTTTTTTTTGTATGTGCGTTGGACTTTGCATATCGTGCAGCGTTTTTTTGTTGCGTTTGTTTTCGGGGTTTGTTTGTTTTTCATTATTTGCAGGTGTTTCCTGCTAATGTAGGCGTTTTGGGCCGTTGTTCCGCGTTTGCACCTGCCGGCCACAGAAGTTAATGCTATGAAACACTTTTATTCCCTCTACAAGAGATGAAATTCTACCTGCTTTCTGTCCATTTCTACTTACTCTAGCATTCATTCCATTGAAATGTAATGCAACGCTTCTTGAGAAACTTCACTGAAAAGCTCCTGCTGCTGGCTCTAAGGGAAAGGTCAGGAGGTCACCATCCAGAAAACAACAAGTGGGTAGCAATCTTTATATATACAGTCTATGGTATCAATCCATCTTGCAGAAGTTGAGATGTTTCTCAGTATAAGTGCTAGTGGCACTAAATACAATGTCAAGGGATCAACAGAGTTGTTAGGATCCATCCTAAGGAGTTTCTGAATGTCTTCACAATATGTCATGGCAATAAATCCAAAGGTTGTTGACCCATTTCAGTCAGGACCAGTGGACTGCATTCACCGTCAAATACAGGTAACAAACAATATTTACAGATGTCAATAGAATGGTGCAGTGATGACGTATTGGAAGTTAGCATTACAAGGTTTCCCTCAACTGAAAGCCAAAGGGATTTTTCCATTGGATTTTGGATTAGTACAGAAAATAATCTCTGTGTCAAACAAACGTTTATGATACTGACACGTTTAGTTCAGCAGAATAATCTCCACATATTGACACCACTTTATGATTTCTGAAGTAAAAATCTAACATTTTGTTATAAACTGCTAAGCTAAAGGAGGCTAATGTTGGGCTATAAAGGAACTACAGCACGGTCACATGACCTCACGTCTCCACCGCTAAGCTAAAGGAGGCTAATGTTGGGCTATAAAGGAACTACAGCACGGTCACATGACTTCACGTCTCCACCGCTAAGCTAAAGGCGGCTAATGTTGGGCTATAAAGGAACTACAGCCCGGTCACATGACTTCACGTCACCACCGCTAAGCTAAAGGAGGCTATTGTTGGGCTATAAAGGAACTACACCACGGTTACATGACTTCACGTCATCACCGCTAAGCTAAAGGAGGCTAATGTTGGGCTATAAAGGAACTACAGCATGGTCACATGACTTCACGTCACCACCGCTAAGCTAAAGGTGGCTAATGTTGGGCTATAAAGGAACTACAGCACGGTCCACATGACTTCACGTCGCCACCGCTAAGCTAAAGGAGGCTAATGTTGGGCTATAAAGGAACTACAGCCCGGTCACATGACTTCACGTCACCACCGCTAAGCTAAAGGAGGCTAATGTTGGGCTATAAAGGAACTACAGCATGGTCACATGACTTCACGTCACCACCGCTAAGCTAAAGGTGGCTAATGTTGGGCTATAAAGGAACTACAGCACGGTCACATGACTTCACGTCGCCACCGCTAAGCTAAAGGAGGCTAATGTTGGGCTATAAAGGAACTACAGCACGGTCACATGACTTCACGTCACTCCCGCTAAGCTAAAGGTGGCTAATGTTGGGCTATAAAGGAACTACAGCACGGTCACATGACTTCCCGTCACCACCGCTAAGCTAAAGGTGGCTAATGTTGGGCTATAAAGGAACTACAGCATGGTCACATGACTTCACGTCACCACCGCTAAGCTAAAGGTGGCTAACGTTGGGCTATAAAGGAACTACAGCACGGTCACATGACTTCACGTCGCCACCGCTAAGCTAAAGGAGGCTAATGTTGGGCTATAAAGGAACTACAGCACGGTCACATGACTTCACGTCACTACCGCTAAGCTAAAGGTGGCTAATGTTGAGCTATAAAGGAACTACAGCACGGTCACATGACTTCCCGTCACCACCGCTAAGCTAAAGGTGGCTAATGTTGGGCTATAAAGGAACTACAGCATGGTCACATGACTTCACGTCACCACCGCTAAGCTAAAGGTGGCTAATGTTGAGCTATAAAGGAACTACAGCACGGTCACATTACATATTTACTGGCGTATTTTATGTTGTAGAACAAACGTTAAAATCTGATCTGTAGGCCTTTAAGATTAACCTCTTTAAGGCATCATTAGCCCTCATGTCAATATGCGATTTGTCTCCTCAACAAATCAAAACATTGTGATTCAAGCAACTTAAATATCATTCAAATGTAAATTGCCTTTTGGACACAACGTACTCCACCCTCATCACACAGGTGGCACCTCCATCTCTTTGAAGATCCTTCACATCCTGAGAGAGCAGCAGTGTGATGTAAGTCTTGTGCAAAGAGGGGTAAAATCATTTATTTTTTTATTTGCTGCTTCGTACATCCAGGCCAAAACATATTGGCTCTCTTATTTCACTCTGTTGTGTAAGAGCGAGGTAATACAAACCTTTCCCCTTCCCTTTGTCAGACAAGGTGCTTCAAACTGCTGCAGTCTTTTTTATTGCTTTTTCGATGTGTTGCCAACAAAATACCAACTGAAATTAAAAGTACCTGAGAGAACGACACACAGGGATTTATGCATGCACAATGAACATCTCGATTTCCTTAATTGATCAAATCTAAGCGTATTTTTTCCCCTCGTACAAAAGATCAAAGTACTTAAGAGTAATTTTTTTCTTTCTTGCATTTTATTATAAAAACTCAGGTTTCGGAAGCAGAGGATGGCAGATCTTCATATGAACTGTAAAACTATGTGTTGCTTTCTGGGATGTTTACTGTTAGATTATATTTTGTTAAATCCATTAGGAAAAAGATGCTCTCCACATGTCTGCACACCTTCGTCAGAAAACACTGTGAATACTTTGTAAATATTCATTTTGCTTTTTGTTGAGAACTTTGGATTCATGATGGCTAAACTGTTCCCAGTAAAGAAAAGAAAAGGGAACAAGTGAAGGAAATAGGTTATATGACGAAGAGATGGACGACAGAGAAATCAGTAGAAGAAGACTGACAGGAAGTAAACACTAAAGGGAACAGCAGAAGAAGACGGACAGGAAGTAAACACTAAAGGGAACAGCAGAAGAAGACAGACAGGAAGTAAACACTCAAGGGAACAGGAGAAGAAGACAGACAGGTAGTAAACACTAAAGGGAACAGCAGAAGAAGACAGACAGGAAGTAAACACTAAAGGGAACAGCAGAAGAAGACAGACAGGAAGTAAACACTCAAGGGAACAGCAGAAGAAGACAGACAGGAAGTAAATACTAAAGGGAACAGCAGAAGAAGACAGACAGGAAGTCAACATTAAAGGGAACAGCAGAAGAAGACATACAGGAAGTAAAGGGAACAGCAGAGGAAGACAGACAGGAAGTAAACACTAAAGGGAACAGCAGAAGAAGACATACAGGAAGTAAAGGGAACAGCAGAGGAAGACAGGCAGGAAGTAAACACTAAAGGGAACAGAAGAAGAAGACATACAGGAAGTAAAGGGAACAGCAGAGGAAGACAGAGAGGAAGTAAACACTAAAGGGAACAGGAGAAGAAGACAGACAGGTAGTAAACATTAAAGGGAACAGGAGAAGAAGACAGACAGGAAGTAAACACTAAAGGGAACAGGAGAAGAAGACAGACAGGTAGTAAACACTAAAGGGAACAGCAGAAGAAGACAGACAGGTAGTAAACATTAAAGGGAACAGAAGAAGAAGACATACAGGAAGTAAAGGGAACAGCAGAGGAAGACAGACAGGAAGTAAACACTAAAGGGAACAGGAGAAGAAGACAGCCAGGTAGTAAACACTAAAGGGAACAGCAGAAGAAGACAGACAGGAAGTAAACACTAAAGGTAACAGCAGAAGAAGACATACAGGAAGTAAAGGGAACAGCAGAGGAAGACAGACAGGAAGTAAACACTAAAGGGAACAGAAGAAGAAGACATACAGGAAGTAAAGGGAACAGCAGAGGAAGACAGACAGGAAGTAAACACTAAAGGGAACAGGAGAAGAAGACAGACAGGTAGTAAACATTAAAGGGAACAGGAGAAGAAGACAGACAGGAAGTAAACACTAAAGGGAACAGGAGAAGAAGACAGACAGGTAGTAAACATTAAAGGGAACAGAAGAAGAAGACATACAGGAAGTAAAGGGAACAGCAGAAGAAGACAGACAGGTAGTACACATTAAAGGGAACAGCAGAAGAAGACAGACAGGAAGTAAACACTAAAGGGAACAGCAGAAGAAGACAGACAGGTAGTAAACACTAAAGGGAACAGGAGAAGAAGACAGACAGGTAGTAAACACTAAAGGGAACAGCAGAAGAAGACAGACAGGAAGTAAACACTAAAGGGAACAGGAGAAGAAGACAGACAGGTAGTAAACATTAAAGGGAACAGCAGAAGAAGACAGACAGGTAGTAAAGGGAACAGCAGAGGAAGACAGAGAGGAAGTAAACACTAAAGGGAACAGGAGAAGAAGACAGACAGGTAGTAAACATTAAAGGGAACAGGAGAAGAAGACAGACAGGAAGTAAACACTAAAGGGAACAGGAGAAGAAGACAGACAGGTAGTAAACATTAAAGGGAACAGCAGAAGAAGACAGACAGGTAGTAAACATTAAAGGGAACAGAAGAAGAAGACATACAGGAAGTAAAGGGAACAGCAGAGGAAGACAGACAGGAAGTAAACACTAAAGGGAACAGGAGAAGAAGACAGCCAGGTAGTAAACACTAAAGGGAACAGCAGAAGGAGACAGACAGGAAGTAAACACTAAAGGTAACAGCAGAAGAAGACATACAGGAAGTAAAGGGAACAGCAGAGGAAGACAGACAGGAAGTAAACACTAAAGGGAACAGAAGAAGAAGACATACAGGAAGTAAAGGGAACAGCAGAGGAAGACAGACAGGAAGTAAACACTAAAGGGAACAGGAGAAGAAGACAGACAGGTAGTAAACATTAAAGGGAACAGGAGAAGAAGACAGACAGGAAGTAAACACTAAAGGGAACAGGAGAAGAAGACAGACAGGTAGTAAACATTAAAGGGAACAGAAGAAGAAGACATACAGGAAGTAAAGGGAACAGCAGAAGAAGACAGACAGGTAGTACACATTAAAGGGAACAGCAGAAGAAGACAGACAGGAAGTAAACACTAAAGGGAACAGCAGAAGAAGACAGACAGGTAGTAAACACTAAAGGGAACAGGAGAAGAAGACAGACAGGTAGTAAACACTAAAGGGAACAGCAGAAGAAGACAGACAGGAAGTAAACACTAAAGGGAACAGGAGAAGAAGACAGACAGGTAGTAAACATTAAAGGGAACAGCAGAAGAAGACAGACAGGAAATAAACACTAAAGGGAACAGGAGAAGAAGACAGACAGGTAGTAAACATGAAAGGGAACAGCAGAAGAAGACAGACAGGAAGTAAACACTAAACGGAACAGCAGAAGAAGACAGACAGGAAATAAACATTAAAGGGAACAGCAGAAGAAGACAGACAGGAAGTAAACACTAAAGGGAACAGAAGAAGAAGACATACAGGAAGTAAAGGGAACAGCAGAGGAAGACAGACAGGAAGTAAACACTAAAGGGAACAGGAGAAGAAGACAGACAGGTAGTAAACATTAAAGGGAACAGGAGAAGAAGACAGACAGGAAGTAAACACTAAAGGGAACAGGAGAAGAAGACATACAGGAAGTAAGGGAACAGCAGAGGAAGACAGACAGGAAGTAAACACTAAAGGGAACAGGAGAAGAAGACAGACAGGTAGTAAACATTAAAGGGAACAGGAGAAGAAGACAGACAGGAAGTAAACACTAAAGGGAACAGGAGAAGAAGACAGACAGGTAGTAAACACTAAAGGGAACAGCAGAAGAAGACAGACAGGAAGTAAACACTAAAGGGAACAGCAGAAGAAGACAGACAGGAAGTAAACACTAAAGGGAACAGGAGAAGAAGACAGACAGGAAGTAAACATGAAAGGGAACAGTAATCCAGTAGATGTCCTTCATCTCTCATGCAAATGTTTTTTTTGTATGCGGTTTGTATTTTCAATCAAATCCAGGATCAATCATTTCAGTTAATCTCCATGGAAACACTAAGAGACTTTACACTTGAAGTCTTACAGCACATTTCAGCACAGTGGAGACTTTCATGACGTTAGTACGACAAAAGCTGGCAAGTCCCGAGGGTTCACATTTAGATTCCTCCTCTCTCTATATATAAGTGCCATTAGCATTAAATGATGTGTGTCAAGTGCGCTGCTCTCATATCGTATAGCTGTTGTCTGCAGAGTAGAGAGAATATAAAGAGTAGAAATGTATGCTTTTAAAGTTAACTGGAAAGTAAGGAAAAGTGGAATCAGCATTTAATTGAGGCCAGCACTGACCAAGAAAACCAAAAGAGGAGTAAAAAAGTTCTAACCCGCGAGAAAAGTTGCATTGAAGTTTGGACTATCCTGCCCTGATTCAAACTCCAGAGAGAAAGTGAGAGTATTTTCTAGGTGTCTTGTGTTTGCATCCAGAGGTTATTAGCCCTCAGTCTGGGGTTGTTGCCTTTGAATCGTTAAGTAAAGGCAGAGTGTTTGAAGTGCCGTGATATAATGATCCTTGGCAACTCCATGAGTTCAAAGTAAATTGGCAAGGGTAATAAAAAAAAGGCTTTTCTGCCACTGAAGAAAATAGAGAAATCAGCCAGCTATGTTTAATAGAATTTTCATCAGTGCTCAACCAGTCTCTCAAATGGGTTATCTAAGATAATGGCTGCACGGGTTCATTACCTCCTTGTCAAATTAAATGTCTTTCTCTCCTCAAGGGGGGATTGGATAGTGATTACACATCTAACCAAAAGAAGAATCCAACTTTCACTTTCACAAAAAAGGGGTCCGCAATCACAGCACAATTACTCTTTTTCATCTGCAGACCTTTGTTGTTCTCTGACAGACGGAGGAGTGTTTCATGTGCAGCGCTGAAGAATCGCTTTGTTTTCTTTGTGAGGGTCTTAAGTGAAGGTATTGTGTGAAAATAAGGGCAATGCATAAGGCACACTTAGTTTAATAAAGCATTGCAGCAGGGCTTAAATGATTCGTATTCATTGTTTAGTTTTATTTAAGGAATCAAGTAAATTAAATGTTGAATGGAGTCCCTGAACATAAACACTCTTTTGCTAATAGGAAATGCCTTTTAATACTACTTTAGTGTATTAACTGCGCCACTTTAAATCTTTATTTCTATAAAGGCAAGTATACACTTACAGAACACCAAAGAAAAGTCAATAACAAATGTTAAATGGTATGCAGAGACTCATCTAAACTAATTTACAAGTCAGTGTAAAGGTTTATAATAACAGACAATGATATTAATTAGACTCGCTCAAAAAGAGAGCAAAATGCTTGATGTTTTTTGACGTGTTCTGAAGCAGTTTCACCGCCATCACAATTCATTTTAATTGGTCCAAATGTTAGCGGCGCCTTATTTCCTCTGTGAATTGCAATGTGGGAGAAAAATGCATCAACAGCAAAAAATCCATTTGTTTCAGAACGCATTGAATTCACTTTGCAATACGTTACAAGGCTGTGTGCAGTGGTGAACAGCAACTACGTACATTTACTTGTACTTCTACTCCACTACATGTCAGAGGTAAATGGTGTATTCTACAATCTGGTACTTCTGCTTTTACTCAAGTACACGATCTGAGTACTTCTACTTAACCCTCCTGTTGTCTGTCCCCCCCCCCCCCCCCCTTACTTTGGTGTTCGCGGTCAAATTTGACCGATCCTGTTTTAACTGCTATTACATTAACACAAAAAACATTAATCACCAAATTTCATTTAACACCCTTTCAAACTGTACATATTCTATCAGACTACAGTACACATGAAACACTGCAGTAAATATACAAATAGACACTGAACATGTATTGCGTGTGCCAGGTGTGATCCATGTGGGGGGATGGGCACATAAGAGCGGGAAATGTGTCAAATTGTTCTGTGCGTGCGTGCGTGCGTGTGATATGGTGTGTGTGTGAGATATGGTGTGTGTGTGACATGGTGTGTGTGACATGGTGTGTGACATGGTGTGTGTGTATGTGATATGTGTGTGTGTGTGACATGGTGTGTGTGTGTGTGACATGGTGGGTGTGTGTGTGTGTGTGATATGGTGTGGGACATGGTGTGTGTGTGTGCGTGTGACATGGTGTTTGTGACATGGTGTGTGTGACATGGTGTGTGTAAGGGGGGGACACATCTAGAGTATGTGTGTCTGTGTCTGTGTGTGTGTGTGTGTGTGTGTGTGTGTGTGTGTGTGTGTGTGTGTGTGTGTGTGTGTGTGTGTGTTTTATCTGATCCGGATGGTTACTAATTCCTTTTCTTTATGGCAGTCATTTTTGACCGGGAACACCATGGTGTTACACAGTTCACTAAATCATCCAGAATGCAATGGAAGTGGTGATCAGCTGTTCAAAGTCTGCTGTGAAGGATATCATGAAGCCTGAATGCAATCGAATGTAAAACTAAAAAGTTATGATTGATGAAAGTCGTAAATCGGTCAGATTTGACCCAAAGACAACATGGGGGTTGAGTACAAGATCTGAGTACTTCTACTTTTACTCAAGTAAAAGATCTGAGTACTTCTACTTTTACTCAAGTACACGATCTGAGTACTTCTACTTTTACTCAAGTAGAAGATCTGAGTCCTTCTACTTTTACTCAAGTACAAGATCTGAGTACTTCTACTTTTACTCAAGTACAAGATCTGAGTACTTCTACTTTGACTCAAGTAGAAGATCTGAGTCCTTCTACTTTTACTCAAGTAAAAGATCTGAGTACTTCTACTTTTACTCAAGTACACGATCTGAGTACTTCTACTTTTACTCAAGTAGAAGATCTGAGTCCTTCTACTTTTACTCAAGTAAAAGATCTGAGTACTTCTACTTTTACTCAAGTACACGATCTGAGTACTTCTACTTTGACTCAAGTAGAAGATCTGAGTCCTTCTACTTTTACTCAAGTACAAGATCTGAGTACTTCTACTTTTACTCAAGTACACGATCTGAGTACTTCTACTCTTACTCAAGTACAAGATCTGAGTACTTCTACTTTTACTCAAGTACACGATCTGAGTACTTCTACTCTTACTCAAGTACAAGATCTGAGTACTTCTACTTTTACTCAAGTACAAGATCTGAGCGCTTCTACTTTTACTCAAGTACCCCTTGTTCAATTCATCCTCCTTAGCAACGGTGTGTTCTGCTTAGCAACAGGCTGCTAGCGAAAAATAACAGACCTCTGGAATGTCCAAATTGACCAATCAGAATCGAGTATTCAACCAAGCTGTGTGTTTAACTCAAATAATGCAGGATATATCATAATAAACAGTCAGGTCAATGTGAGTTTTAGTGATAAGGTTAATGGATCATCACAGTTACTTCATATACTATCAGGAGGCCAAATTAGCAAGGATTTAAATAAATAAATAAAGCATTAACACATGACGATTTCTGAATGAGATGTGAAGAAACGTCACAAAAGAAAGGCTCTATGGGACTTTAAACACATCCCCAAACTTCCAATGACAATGCCTCTGCACTCAAGTATTCACGACACCTGACCACAACCAAATATGAAGTTTGTCATTCATTTTTTTTCTCACATGGCTGATCAACCTGTGTGAACCGAAGGTGGCGCCTCGGCTCGGGGGCCTCACAGCATGAACGTTCACATTACGAAATGGTAAAATCTGAAGCCATGTGTGCACCATTTATTATTTATCAGCTCCTGGATGCATGTCAGTATTTATTTGTTCCGTTGCCTCCTTGTATATTCATGACATGAATAATGCCGTGTATGTTAATCAGATGGCAGACCAAGCGCAGTCTCAAAGCATCCTTCTGGAAAAATCAATCATCTGCACGGCCTCCTCAGCATCAAAAATCTCCACTGCTCCCCAGACAAGATCACAGCTGAGGAGTGAGCCATCTTTTCTTTCTTTTTTTTACATATTGCTGGACTCACTACTGATTAGCAACCCCACTTCTTCCCCTCTGATAGATGCTTTGTGCCTGATTTTAATGAACTGCTTTGCATTAGTGAGCCCTTCTCTCCTCCCTGTGCATTTGTCTGGCAAACCAGGGCAAAAATAAGGGAAACAAATCAGTCCACACATCTATCAGAAAGCAGCCGGCCAGGCGGACTCTGAGCCAAGACAGAAATATTGACAAAATGTCTGCAAGCCATCTTATTATCTTGCCCAGGGTTGCAGTTGGCAAAATAGCACATGCTGGAAGCAGTGGTGGTGTGTGCGTCCATGTGTGTGTGTGTGTGTGTGTGTGTGTGTGTGCGTCCATGTCCATGTGTGTGTTCTGCTGGTAGAAAGAAGCCAATGTTTGCAGAGCTTGAAACCCCAGACACCCTGTTGTTGTACTGCTGAGCTTTGAGAGCTGCGCCATCATCTGTGGTATTAGTGTTTCTGGCTGTGAGAGTGATACCAAATGAGAACACATCTGATAATGAGTGATTCGCTCTCTACATGTCTGCTCTCAGTGCGAGTTGGTGGTATATGTGCTGTGGCAACACGAGCCAGACACCAGTTGCTCAGCTGAGAATATGTCCAAGAAAATGTAATGAAAATAGCGCCGTGTCATCGTTGTAGCATCGAGTCGAGCCACGGGAATCAGGAGTCATTACCTGCCACCGCCAACACGATCTTTTTCATATTTTTGTATAGAAATGTAACTTATTTAGTTTAGTTTTATGTAGCACACAAGTTCAAAACTCAAATGTGTAAAGCAGGTTATGTATAGAGTGCAGGAATGAGTCTGATAAACCTGAAAGAATCAGCATTTTAGCACTTCCTGTTCCCTCGTCTAGAAGTCAATGGTTTTCTGAATGTGTTTTTGGTTAGCAGTCTGAAATAAGGTCTGTGGTTAACTCAAGTCGAGCATTAGCCGCCATTAGCTTAGCAGTGGTGTTGAAGTCATGTGACTGTAACTGAAGAGATTGCATTTACGCTTCTGGATGTCAATGGCGATTGCTAACAAGTGTCTAAATGAGACGACTAAATGTCATCACGCCCAACATTAGCCACCTTTAGCTTAGCGGTGGTGACGTGAAGTAATGTGACCGTGCTGTAGTTCCTTTATAGCCCAACATTAGCCACCTTTAGCTTAGCGGTGGTGGCGTGAAGTCATGTGACCGTGCTGTAGTTCCTTTATAGCCCAACATTAGCCTCATTTAGCTTAGCGGTGGTGACGTGAAGTCATGTGACCGTGCTGTAGTTCCTTTATGGCCCAACATTAGCCCCCTTTAGCTTAGCGGTGGTGACGTTAGGGATGCCAACTTCCAGAAATGGAGAAACGGGACACATGCATGTGTCCCCCGCGCGAGTGCGCGCAAAGATTTTCGGGTTTCTTGCGGATTTAGTTACTTTTTTAGTTACTCCACCTCCTCACCTGCTGCGACCTCGGTGGGAGGAGGACACAGCTCTTTTAGAATATCCCGAACAGTTTTGGGGCCAAGCACATTGGCTGTTATCCTCTCAGCCTTTGTTCTTCCACATTGCATTTTCTTTGCAGTGTTCGAATCACTAAACATGGCACTTGCCCGCTTATTACTGCAGTCCATGCTGTTGTAACTCAAACATGCTTAACTGTGTGATACACTGATGTTACCTCACATGCAGCAACTTTGTCTTGTTCTGCAGTTGAACTGCCGAAGAATTTAGTTATATTTGATGCACCTTTATTTTGTATTGCTCGCTTGTGCTGTGCCAGCATGCTGTTTCAGGTCGTGTTCTCCACGTGACCTATTGAAAACTCCCTCCGACACAAGGTGCAGAAGACCCGAGACAGATCTCCACTCACGGGCTTTACCCAACTGTGTTTTTCTTCCCACTGTTTGTTGTAAGACACAAGTCTTTTCTTTTTAGAAGGGCCAGGGCCCAGAACCACATCCTCTCTATCTTCTCCTCTTTCATTATCACCTCCTCCACCGTCAGCGCTCATTTTCCCACACGACTGAACAGGATGACATGCCACACAAACAATGATGCCGCGCCCGCCGCCCGCGGCCCACCGGAGAAAATCTCACACACACACACACACACACACACACACACACACACACACACACACACACACACACACACACACACACACACACACACACACACACACACACACACACACACGTGCGAGCATTGTGCCTGCCCTGTCAACTGAGCGGTCCTAGCGCCCTTCACATGCAGCACACAAATACACAGGCACGCAGCCAGACACACTGAAGTGCTCGCAAACAGAAAAATATTTTTTATTTTTCCCTTTACACGGGAGTCCGGGACAAACAATCCCGTACGGGACAAACAAAGTCCCGTACGGGACAAACAAAGTCCCGTACGGGACACGCCCCTTTTGGCTGAAATACGGGGCGTCCCGGCTAATACGGGACGGTTGGCAACCCTAGGTGACGTGAAGTCATGTGACCGTGCTGTAGTTCCTTTATAGCCGTTAGCTTTAGCTTTTTACTTCAGAAATCATAAAGTGGTGCTAATATCTGGAGGATATCCTGCTGAACAAAACGTGTAAGTATCATAAAGGTTTTCTGCAAAAAAACATTTTCTGCATAATGCAAAATCCAATGGAGAAATACCATTGGCTATTTGTAGAGGGAACCAGGGAGATGCTACTAGCTGTGCTTCAAATTAGACCTTTAATGTGTGCTCTTCATACAATGACTTTGTTCCCTTAGTTCAGAAATGCATCCTTGTATTACTTTATTAAGCCTGTTGAATTATTAAACTGCCCTCTCATCTCTTCTGTGAAGGATAACAAACGCCTGTGATTAGAGGTATCAGAGATAACACGAGGAACTGTCAAGAACTCCTTCCAAGATCAGGATGTAACTGCATTAAATCAAAGCACAGCAGAGGGAGACTATTGAAATAAAAAAGGTCGAATTTAATAACGCTATTAGTGCTTTCAATTAATTTGAATGGTATGAATTATGCATTCAAAAGCACACATTAAAAGTAGAGGAAATTGGTTTAAAATGAGATTTTTCATAAATCTATGCATGAGTATAGAAACATAGGAACTGTTGCTTTACAGAAATGAGAGAACCATCCAGGTTCTCTTAGTGACTTTTGCCATACTTTTCTTTGGTACACAAGAATACAAATTGAGACCCAGCATTGAAAACTATTCCTTAAGCCAGTGTTTCTCAAACTTTTTCATACCAAGGACCACCTTCATCAACACGTGTGATGAAGGTGTTGGGCTGGGCTATATCATGCAATCGAAAGTGAAACTTAAGCTCGCTCCATGGCGGAGATATTCCCGGGAGAGTGCGAAAAACTTAAATTTATTTATTTATTTCAAATGTGAAATGTTACCAATATACTCACGGACCACTAGGGGGCGCTCACGGACCACCAGTGGGCCGCGGACCACACTTTGAGAAGCACTGCCTTAAGCCTATTGCTGATGAATTAAATATATGATCTTATGTTTGATGCCCCAACGAGTCAAGTCTTTAATGCCAAAGTTAACTTTACAACCTTAATGACAACACATATTCTTCACCATCTTATCTCAGTGTGTGTGCATGCTTTGCAGAAAGCACAGCTGAGGCTTTCATGAATGTCATTAGCTTTGCAGGTATTTGGTCATGAACCAGAGTAACTCACTGACATTCATTGAGTCATTGATCTCTGTCAGAAATATGCTGTAATTAAGAAAGGCAGGGATGTGAGAAATATGAAATGGAATGAGATCGCTCCGTCCTCTGCACAGCTTTAAAGGGAACGCTTACAGATTCACTTTTTGACTTTTGTTGATTTCCTTTCATCATTTCCTTTAATTTAGTTTATCAATTTCCTGTCTCATGATACAACTCTGCTCCTGCTGTTCTGAGACTTTACGTTTGTGACTATAGCATCCTGTTGTCCGACTAAAGGGTGGGGCAGAGATTATGTTTGCCTGGTTCCCTGGACTAAAAGCCAATAGGATTTTTCCATTTGATTTTGGATTCTTGCAGAAAATCATCTCTGTGTCAAAAAAATGTTTATGAGATTTACACATTTAGTTCAGCAGGATAATCTCCACATATAAACAGCATTTTAAGATTTCCATAGTAAAAAGCAAATGTTGGGCTAAAAAGAAACTACAGCACGGGCACATGACTTCACGTCACCACCGCTGAGCTAAAGGTGGCTAATGTTGTGCTATAAAGGAACTACAGCACGGTCACATGACTTCACGTCTCCACCGCTAAGCTAAAGGTGGCTAATGTTGGGCTATAAAGGAACTATAGCACGGTTACATGACTTCACGTCACCACCGCTAAGCTAAAGGTGGCTAATGTTGGGCTTTAAAGGAACTACAGCACGGTCACATGACTTCACGTCACCACCGCTAAGCTAAAGGTGGCTAATGTTGGGCTATAAAGGAACTATATCACGGTCACATGACTTCACATCACCACCGCTAAGCTAAAGGTGGCTAATGTTGGGCTTTAAAGGAACTACAGCACGGTCACATGACTTCACGTCACCACCGCTAAGCTAAAGGAGGCTAATGTTGTGCTATAAAGGAACTACAACACGGTCCCATGACTTCACGTCACCACCGCTAAGCTAAAGGTGGCTAATGTTGGGCTTTAAAGGAACTACAGCACGGTCACATGACTTCACGTCACCACCGCTAAGCTAAAGGAGGCTAATGTTGTGCTATAAAGGAACTACAACACGGTCCCATGACTTCACGTCACCACCGCTAAGCTAAAGGAGGCTAATGTTGTGCTATAAAGGAACTACAACACGGTCACATGAGTTCACGTCTCCACCGCTAAGCTAGTGACGTTTAGTCATCTCATTTAGACACTTGTTAGCAACCTCTGTTTTTAAATTCACAAGTGAGGTATTTACTGACGTATTTTATGTCGTACGAAAAATAATCTCTTCAGCTTGTGTTAACCACAGACCTTATTTCAGGCTCGCAACCAAAAACAAGTTCTAAACCCATTGACTTCCAGACCAGGGGACAGGAAATGCCAAAATTGCCAACATTTCTGTGTTTTAGGACCCATTCCGGTGCCACTTTCTTTCATGATATATAGGGGCCATTAGAGAAACAGCAGTATCCCTCGGTTTGCTGTGATGGTTGCTTCTTGTCTTTGTAAATATATTATTTTTGCCATATTTTTGATGAGGTTGATTCTTGATTTTGTAAAAAAATTACCCTATTCACTATTCTCGTCTTAACTGACACGCCAAACATTTCCTACAAGTTTTTTTGTAACTGATTTAATATGTTTCACATCCCTTCCTTTTTTAATTGCTGCATATTTCCACCAGAGATGAATGAATCTGTGAATATCAGCGGATTACGAAACTCACGGACCATCTGACGCTGCCCTCGCAGAGCTTCACATTTCCAAACTGTCAACCTCTCCGTGTAACTGCTCGTCTTTTGATCCAAGATGAAGCTCCAGTGACTTTGAAGGCAGTGGCAGGTAAAACACAGAGAGACGGGTAGAAATGAAAGCAGGGACAGGATACAGATGGAAAGTACAGTTGATTTCAAAGCGTTGGAGGGAGGCAGCAATAATTAGGGAGATGTGACCTGAGTGTTTCTCATCTATTTCCTCCGGACTCCAGTCACTTGAGATGTCTTTCTTTTTGGAAAGCTGCCAAACGCCGGGAGGATAAATGAACCAGTTAGGGCCTGATTGAATCCCTGAACAATGTTAGAGAAAAAAGAGTTTGGCACACTGCATGGTCCAGATGAAAGCAGAGCAGTACAACTAACACAATAAAATGGAAAGTTATTGATTCCTAATGCTGGGAAATATTTTGTTGCACTTGCGCTAGTGTTTTATGATACAGCAGGAGATGAACAATATGAACAAGTGCCAAAAACAAAGTAAAAGAAACAGCATAAAAACAAACAAGAAGTTGATCAGCCCAAAACATTGCAATGCAACTTCAATCAATCAATCAATCAATCAATCAATCAATCAATCAATGTTTATTTATATAGCCCAATATCACACATGTTACATTTGTCTCAGTAGACTTCACAGTTTGTACAGAATATCAGTATGACACCCTCTGTCCTAAGACCCTCTGTCCTTAGACCCTCTGTCCTCAGACCCTCTGTCCTTAGACCCTCTGTCCTTAGACCCTCTGTCCTCAGACCCTCTGTCCTTACACCCTCTGTCCTTAGACCCTCTGTCCTTAGACCCTCTGTCCTCAGACCCTCTGTCCTTAGACCCTCACATCGTACAAGGAAACTCTTCCGGAGAAAACCCACAGTTTAAAGGGAACATGGGAGAAACCTCAGGGAGAGCAACAGAGGAGGGATCCCTCTCCCAGGACGGACAGACGTGCAATAGATGCCGTGTGTAAATTGAAAAGATAATACATTTGCAACATAGGTAGTCCAGATGTTTGGAAATGCATGTGTGTATAATAGGAAGATGAATCCACGAGGATATCCATCCAGGACCTATGATCCAGGACCACAGCCACGACTCAAGATCCAGGGCTCGCGATGCAGGACACAGGACCGCAGGATCATCCATGACTCCGGATCCCAGCGTATATAGACACCAAAAAGAAAGACATTTGGGGAAGCTGGGTTAATCGGAACATGGGAGTACACAGGTATAGACAGAGAGAAGGAAGAAGTAAGATGTCCCCCGACAAACTAAGCCTATATCAGCAAAACTAGGGGCTGAATCTAATCAGCCCTAACTATAAGCTTTATCAAAAAGGAAGGTCTTAAGCGCACTCTTAAAAACGGATAGGGTGTCTCCCGCCCGAACACAAACTGGAAGCTGATTCCACAAATGTGGAGCTTGATAAGAAAAGGCTCTGGCTCCCATTGTACTTTTAGAGACTCTAAACTTCAGAAACGATTAAAGTGTCAAAACACATGAAGAAACATCTTAACCAACTTGAGGAAACATGTGCAGCGTTTACTAAAAGCTGCAAGAAGCTCAAAACACAACGGAGACCAGGGGACACTAAAGAGTGACGCACACAGCTGGGAGACCAGGGGACACTAAAGAGTGACGCACACAGCTGGGAGACCAGGGGACACTAAAGAGTGACGGATGCAGCTGGGAGACCAGGGAACACTCAAGAGTGACGCACACAGCTGGGAGACCAGGGGGCACTAAAGAGTGACGCACGCAGCTGGGAGACCAGGGGACACTAAAGAGTGACGCACGCAGCTGGGAGACCAGGGGACACTAAAGAGTGACGTACACAGCTGGGAGACCAGGGGACACTAAAGAGGGACGCACACAGCTGGGAGACCAGGGGACACTAAAGAGTGACGCACACAGCTGGGAGACCAGGGGACACTAAAGAATGACGCACACAGCTGGGAGACCAGGGGACACTAAAGAGTGACGGACACAGCTGGGAGACCAGGGGACACTAAAGAGTGACGCACACAGCTGGGAGACCAGGGGACACTAAAGAGTGACGCACACAGCTGGGAGACCAGGGGACACTAAAGAGTGACGCACGCAGCTGGGAGACCAGGGGACACTAAAGAGTGACGCACACAGCTGGGAGACCATGGGACACTAAAGAGTGACGCACACAGCGAGTGACGCACACAGCTGGGAGACCATGGGACACTAAAGAGTGACGCACACAGCGAGTGACGCACACAGATGGGAGATCAGGGGACACTAAAGAGTGACGCACACAGCGAGTGACGCACACAGCTGGGAGACCAGGGGACACTAAAGAGTGACGCACACAGCTGGGAGACCATGGGACACTAAAGAGTGACGCACACAGCTGGGAGACCAGGGGACACCAGCGCCATATAGATTGAGAGTTCACTCCAATGGACCACTTCTTTACAGCAATGGCGGATCGTGGAGCCTCTCAATCGTTCCCCGGAAGTTAGCGCCAAGGCTAGCAGAGCTGTAGAGTTGCAGCATAATAGACCGTTCGTGACGGACATTTAAAGGTAAGAAGAAGTTTAAAGATTTATATTGCGGATATTATCAGTACATCTGATTCAAATTAACATCTGTATTAAAGGATGTCAGTTGATTATCCCTAAATTAGTAGATTTAGGGAACGTTTACAGATAACAGATTAAGCTAGGATACCGGATAAAGCCTTTTAATTGTAAATTCCGTTCTCTTAATGTCATTTTGTCCAACGTTGTTGAATTAGAGAAGAGGGGCTTCTAAACGGGATTGTATGCGGGGGGGGGGGGGGGGGGGGGGGGGGGGGGAGGGAGTTAAATATTAGATAAATATAACTTTGGTGCGTGTAAGAGTGAGTGTTTTTAGCAGAGCCATATTGTGTCCTTGTGATTATTACCTGTCTGTATAATGTTGCAGCTCAGCTGATGTTGGATTGATGGCAAAGGGAGAGGGACTTAAGTGAGAGTGAAAACACAAGGTAAGTTTAATACTACTGTTTTATATAAGTAAGCATACTAAACATGTATTCTATCACTGTATTATATAAGTAATCTTGTTAGTAACGTACTGTATGGCAGGTGGAGGGGCAGTGATGTTACAGGTGGAGGAGCAAGACTGCAAACTCACAAGACAGAGAAATGGAAGTGTGTTCTCCAGAGAAGACGTTGATTTCTCTTCAATGTGTTCATATTTTCTAAAGATGTGGAAATGGCACAAAAAAAAACTTGAGAGCTGTAACCAAGACAACTGTAACAACATGAGTAGAGAGCCACCAAGGTTTTTCAAGTCCCTCTCTTACTCCGTTTTGCCAACCCAAACTTCCAGGTACATGACGGGACACCTTGCCTCTGGCTGGGTGCTGGCAGGTGGAAGGCAGTGATCCCTTCTTCCCTCAATCTTTGAGACTAATGCAAGTAGAAGACATGGCACTGTAAATGTTCGAACATTTAAAATATTATACCACTTAAAAATAAGAAATATTACTTTTGTTACTAAGAGTTCATACTTATTATACCTGTGTCACCTTTCACACTATCGCTGTGATGAGCTATGGGCTTTGTAGATACAGGTCCCGGGGTGCGTCGTGGTGCAGGGGCCCTTCTCTTTGTGACAGCAGGGCGATGCACGAAGATGGTGAGCCTCTGCTCTCAGCCTAGTCTTGCCCTTGTTTGTCTTGACAAACCGGTCTGCATCAAAATGTGCCTGCGGAGTGACTTGAGGTTACTTCACACACAGAACAACTCAGGTTTGTCTGCCCACATATTCCATAGTGGTTGAATACACAGTATTAGGAAACACTTTATACTTACTGGACATGTATACTCATTACATACTGTATATAAAATATGACCAAGAATGTGAGACAACTTTATAGAAATTCATATCACATCTGTTACTGATGCCATTTGTCATACTTTGTTAAACTCACAAATAGTAAAGTTCCATAACTTCAGTTGGGAACAAAGACCACACCTTATCTCCCCAAGGCAGTTTCCCATCCAATAGGTGTGCTATGTAGGTGTGCTATGTAGGTGTGCTATATATGTGTGCTATGTAGGTGTGCTATGTAGGTGTGCTATATATAGGTGTGCTATATAGGTGTGCTATATAGGTGTGCTATGTAGGTGTGCTATGTAGGTGTGCTATATAGGTGTGCTATGTAGGTGTGCTATATAGGTGTGCTATGTAGGTGTGTATAACCCTTTCTCCTGTCTGTTACTCCCTCTTTCAGCTCAAGAACCAGAGGGGGATTCAATGGAGCCTGAATACCTGCACTGAGACCCTCACCCTGAGTCTCAACTCTCAGTGTTTTTCAAGCCTTTCCCTGTTTTTTTGTATTAAACAAAACATTAATCTTTCCCAATGGTGTGGTTTTCGTTTTGTGAAAAAGTGCAAATGCAGTGTTTGTATATAAATCACATATTTTTTTGCTGTTGGTCGTGAAATTGCTCCTGCTTCCTCCGCTCTGTGTCAGTGGGGAAGCCGTACATTTGTACTCCTTTCTCTGAGCAATTGGAGCATCCCCAGGCAGCACAGCAAACCATGGTGGAGACTAGGAGGCAGCACAGCAAACCATGGTGGAGACTAGGAGGCAGCACAGCAAACCATGGTGGAGACTAGGAGGCAGCACAGCAAACCATGGTGGAGACTAGGAGGCAGCACAGCAAACCAAGGTGGTGACTAGGAGGCAGCACAGCAAACCAAGGTGGCGACTAGGAGGCAGCACAGCAAACCAAGGTGGAGACTAGGAGGCAGCACAGCAAACCATGGAGGAGACTAGGAGGCAGCTCAGCAAACCAAGGTGGAGACTAGGAGGCAGCACAGCAAACCATGGAGGAGACTAGGAGGCAGCACAGCAAACCAAGGTGGAGACTAGGAGGCAGCACAGCAAACCAAGGTGGCGACTAGGAGGCAGCACAGCAAACCAGGACAACACGGAGGAAAAGGCACAGACTAACTGCATGATATGCGATTCAATGTTTATTGAATTCCATGTATTTGCATTGGATGTTCCTAAAACAACACATTTAACATCATCATCATCATCATCATCATCATCATCATCATGCTGCTGCTGCTGCTAGTCCTTCGATCGGCACCTGTCGTCTCCTGTCCTTTCTGAAGCCATAAAGATGACATTAGTCATTTAGATAACTTGTGTCCTCAATTACCATGGGATTACTAAAACTACCATGAATTTAAGAAAATGGTAGAAATTAATCTAATCTGAATTTTAAAGCATTACTTTAGATCCCCTCCCTCTAAATAGATCAATACACATTAGAAAGTGATGCTCCTGACTACCATACAGGTTTAAGAAGATAATATTGGTTTTAAAGAATTCAAAGCTATAAATAAACAGCAACAGGCTCTTTAATTAGCCGAACATGCAAACTAGTTGTTCACACTAATCCTAATATTATCACTTAATATTAGCTAATTCTATTTTATTTTTTAAAACATATTGATGTAAATACATACACATATCGATTTGTTGTATAAATATTGCAAATCAAAACCTTTATTCACTAATAATTACCAAAAACCGTAGTTCTATCTCCTGTTATCATTGCATTCACATTGCCCGCCATGAACTTCCGGGGAACTATCCTCGTCTACATCAGTGCTTCTCAAAGTGGTGGTCCGTGAGCGCCCCCTAGTGGTCCGTGAGTATATTGGTAACATTTCACATTTGAAATTAATTAATTAATTTGAGTTTTCCGCACTCTCGCGGGAATATCTCCGCAATGAAGCGAGCTTAAGTTTCACTTTCAATTGCATGATATAGCCCCGCGCAACACCTTCATCACACATGTTGCCACTTGTTTGTACCATATTCAGGCGATTTGTAATCTGTTCTAGAAAAACGATGTGATTTTGGATATTTGTGAAGTTAGGTGGTCCGCGAGTGTTTTTTTTATTGGTTAAGTGGTCCTTGGTATGAAAAAGTTTGAGAAACACTCGTCTACATGAACCACGTGACGATAACCGTTTTTGGACTTCCGTTGTCGTAACTCTTCTATCTATATGGCACTGGGGGACACTAAAGAGTGACGCACACACCTGGGAGACCAGGGGAAACTAAAGAGTGACGCACACAGCTGGGAGACCAGGGGACACTAAAGAGTGACGCACACAGCTGGGAGACCAGGGGACACTAAAGAGTGACGCACACAGCTTGGTGACGTTCAGGATTATAAAACTGAACAACTGTCTCTGTTGTTGGAAACGTACCTAAAATGTTGTATGGTATTCTTTGAACAATGTGATCACATGACTCCTTCTGATGTTACTGCAGATCTGCTGGAAGCTAGCTAACGGAGCTGTCTATGGGAAACACATTACAATGTCATTATGATGCTACTGTAGATGCTGCATTACAATATAAAACACTGACAAGAGCAAAAGCTAATGGGGATCCTTAGTAAACAGAAAGCCAATGAAATACCCGTTTAATAGTTAGCCTGCTGCCTGCCACTCGTCCAACAAGAGATTGAAAGGAAATCGATCCCATATCACTTTTAATTTCACCGTATCTATGCCGATCAATGATCTCTAAGGACATTGTTTAATTGACTTCCTGACTGACCCTCAGATTTGGTCTCCTTGTAGATTAAAATGACCGGTGAAAACCTCCGACTCCAGTCAAATGACAGACGATATTTCCACCCTTTAAACAAAGGGTGTGGCTCGCAGCGAACCGAGCCGGCCTTGCTGCGTGACTGTCACTCAAATGCGGGACATAGTCTCAATTTGTGGGACGCGGGACAAATGATAAAAAATGCTGTGTGTGCAGTGTTTTTATAGCACCTGACGGTTGGAAAAATGAGCGTGCACCCGGAAAGTTGCCAGTTGAAATCCCACTGCAGTGAGGAGGAAGTGAATGAGGGTTTGTACCATAGGGTTTGTACAGCAGACAATACATAAAGCCGAAGATGAATTGGACCTACTGTGAAATTTGATTGGGATGAATGGACCTTGATGTCCCCAATCTCTTTTAACTCACTGGTGTTGTGGAGGATATGGTTCTCATCATTAATCAGGAAGACAAATGAATCCCCGGCTGCCCCGATGTGAGGAAGAGGAAGAGAGGAAGAGGGCGGGGTGTGTATAAATCAAGTCTGCTTTGATTAATTCACCTTGGTCCAGAGGACATGGATACAAAAAAGATCAATTAGGTTTGATATTCAGGATTCTCGTGTATTGTCTTTAAACGTCAATAGAAAAAAAAGAGGCTAAATCATTCAGAATGGTTAATTATAGCCGTGCTGCTCAAGTCCTTACATTTAGTAACACCAATTAGTAATGTTCAAGTGAAATTACAATGATTTGCACAGAGGGTAATTATCTTAAAGAGGCTCTGTTTTGTTGGTATAAATCACAAAAGCAAAAGAAACAATCAGGGCTGAACGTGGCTTTTAAACACGTGGAAAACAACACTTTGCTTCCTGGTTGGAGCTCAAAAAGGGCATTTATATTAAAGGGGGAACAACGGAATACAAACCCTCCATTAGTCGATAACTTTGTTCAATATATTTGACATTTTCATCCTTTAAATACTCAATTTTCTGCAGTGGTGGTAACAAAGCACTTCAGAGCTGTAGCCTACTTAAAGGTGGGTCATGTAATTCACTTCAGAAACACTTGTTGTTATATTCCATGGAGTGCTCTTAACATCCCGATAGCAATGAATATCTGAAATGCTTTGACAACAAATCCATAAAGAAATATCATCTGTGAAGCCGTGGCGCTGTAAAAAGCACGACCAATCATCTGAGCCGGCTAAAGTAACTGGATGGCCTACCTGCCTGTCAGCCTGCCATCGGGGCACAGACTGATCTCGTGCCCTCATTGGTCATGTGCACGTTCCTGTGTGTTGGAGGAGGGGCTCTGTGAGGAAGAGGCAGATTTCCGGTTCCGGTTGTGTATTTTTAAATTCTAGCCACTCGAGCTGCTTCTCCACAATGACCTACCTTTAAGTTCTGTATACTGTATTCCTTGAGTATTTTCTTTTGATGCTATTTTATAGCTTTACTCCACTACATTTAATAATTAATGTATTATTTATTTAGCTTTAGTGACTTCTCAGATTAAGATGATTGCATAACAAATTATAATCTTATACAATTTAGTATTTCACACCAATTTTGTGTTTATCCAAACTTTGCGTACAAAAGTAAAATGTTACATGAAGCAACCAAAAAATAATCATCAAATAATATTATATATTTAATGATATATCACATGTGGAAGATTTAGAAATAATTAGTTATAAAAAATAATAAAAATAATAACTTTTACTCTTGATAATACTTCTGTACTTTTACTTAAGAATATATAGGACTTTTACTTTAATTGAGTATTTTGACTTTCGTTTATTGGTACTTGTACTTAAGTAAAGGATCTGAGCAATTCTTCCACCACTTATCATAATCCAATGTCATATCATTCTGAATTGGGTATTTAGGCATAAAGAGTACTTTTACCTTTAGTAATTTAAGTATAATTTATTGCTGATACTTTTACTTAAGACTTTGAACACAGGACTTTTACTTATAACAGTTTAGTATTGCTACTTTTACTCAGAGATGGGAGAAGTATTCAGATCGTGTACTTGAGTAAAAATAGAAGTACTCAGATCTTGTACTTGAGTAAAAGTAGAATTACTCAGATCTTGTACTTTATAGTCAAAGTAGAAGTACTCAGGTCTTGTACTTGAGTCAAAGTAGAAGTACTCAGATCTTGTACTTGAGTGAAATTAGAAGTAGATCGTGTTCTTGAGTAAAAGTAGAAGTACTCAGGTCTTGTACTTGAGTAAAAGTAGAAGTACTCAGGTCTTGTACTTGAGTCAAAGTAGAAGTACTCAGATCTTGTACTTGAGTCAAAGTAGAAGTACTCAGGTCTTGTACTTGAGTCAAAGTAGAAGTACTCAGGTCTTGTACTTGAGTGAGTCAAAGTAGAAGTACTCAGATCTTGTTCTTGAGTGAAAGTAGAAGTAGATCTTGTAATTGTGTAAAAGTAGAAGTACCCAGATCTTGTACTTGAGTAAAAGTACCAGAGTGTAGGAATACTCTGTTCCAGTAAAAGTCCTCATTCAAAATGTTCCTCAAGTGAAAGTAGGAAAGTATTCTCATCAAAATATAGTGAAAGACAGTGAAAGTATTCGTTGTGCAGATTGGTCCATTTCAGAATAATATCTCTGATATGTTTTATAATGATTGATCATGAAAGTGTTCTCAAAGCTGGTGAAGGTGCAGCTAGTCTGAATGGCTTTGTAGACTGCAGGGTAGCTGGTGAAGGTGCAGCTAGTCTGAATGGCTTTGTAGACTGCAGGGTAGCTGGTGAAGGAGCAGCTAGTCTGAATGGCTTTGTAGACTGCAGGGTAGCTGGTGAAGGTGCAGCTAGTCTGAATGACTTTGTAGACTGCAGGGTAGCTGGTGAAGGAGCAGCTAGTTTGAATGGCTTTGTAGACTGCAGGGTAGCTGGTAAAGGTGCAGCTAGTCTGAATGGCTTTGTAGACTGCAGGGTAGCTGGTGAAGGTGCAGCTAGTCTGAATGACTTTGTAGACTGCAGGGTAGCTGGTGAAGGAGCAGCTAGTCTGAATGGCTTTGTAGACTGCAGGGTAGCTGGTGAAGGTGCAGCTAGTCTGAATGGCTTTGTAGACTGCAGGGTAGCTGGAGGATTTACTCCAGGTGGAACTACAGTCTGATTTAACACTTGGTTATATTTCACATCATTCATCCAGATCTGTGAAGTAACTAAAGGTATTAAATACATGTAGTGGAGTAAAAGTACACCATGTACCTCTGAGCTGTAGTGGAGTAGAAGTACAAGGAAGCATCAAATGGAAATACTCAAGTAAGGTACAAGTATCTCAAATTTGACTTAAGTGCAGTACTTGAGGAGATGTACTTAGTTACTTCCTACCTGTGGTTTTCTATGTAGAGAAGAAGCCAACAGGTCATTAGCATGAACTTCCTAATACGGCCACTAGAAGGCGCTCTAGCACTTGTTTCAGAGAAGTGTGCCACAGAAGGAGAAGCAACATTAGGGTTGCAACATTGGATCAAAAATTGCATTTGTTAAAGATTTTACTGCATAAAAAGCGTGTTTTCCAAAACCTTGAACCCTTTCTCTTTTGAGGAATCACATGCTCAGTTAGTTTAATGCTCCGGATTAACTCACATGCAATCAATAGAAAAATGTCAATATGCTCTCAGCAGGTGTTTCACTGATGCATTATTAAACAACTGGCTTTGATTTCATAATAAAATCAGCGCTGAAATCCCTTTATTATGAGAAGAATTCGACAGGAATAATGGGATTTATAGACAATAAGTAAAATAAAAAAGATTGCGAGCCTTATCTTTAGAATACTAACGTGTCTTGTGAAGGACATTAAAAAGACTTCAGCATTTGCTCACAACATCTTCACAATGAGAGCCACTATTCATCAATTATAATAAACCGCTTCTTTAATTAGAACAATACACTTTATCTTCACAGCGTATTTTAATTATTTACTTATTGTTGTTTCGAAGGATATCTGGAAGGCAAAACAAGCACAAGTAACATGAATAGTTGGTTAACTTTACTCAACAAAAGCAATTAAGAGTTTAATTATTATTTGTACCTTTCATAATGTAAGCTTCTGTACTTAAACTTAAGTTAAGTTGAGCAAGTATCCTGTCGTATTCAAGACTTTTACTATTCAAGGAGTATTTTCAGACCCTAGTATTTGTACTTCTTCTCCTGAAGTATAAGATCTGAGTACTCTGGACAGTGGTCTTGCCCTAACATCAGAAGCCCAGCCTTCGGGCCTCTTCCTGTACCCTACAGCAGCACAATAAAGCATCTCTTTGAGTTGAAAGTGCTTGTTGGGTCATTCGGCCCACTGCCACGTCCAGTACAAAGTCTTTATGGAGCCAAAAACACACATTTCCTCTGAGGGGTCTTCACCACAGCCTCCTGGGCCCCGAAGACACAGAGATATTAAACCCAGAGGCAAAAGAAACCCAAGCTTTACACCTGGTGAAGCTCTACCGAACAGAAGATGAACTACAGCCAGAAACCAAGACTCTTCACCTATATCGAGACCTTCTAAAACACACCGTGATTTAAAAGACATGATTTTGAAAAACAAAGCTATCAATAACCCGAAAGGTATGATGAACATTTTCATGCATTACAGCAGCTCCATTTGCAACACGATTAAAGGGGCCTCCATTGGACTCCTTTGTTTACTTCAAGGTTCAAGGTTCTTTATTGTCAAACGAACATAGCTACCGAGTAATTATGTCGTTGAAAATCTTAGGTCACAGGCTTCTCCAACAATGCAACACAATAATACAGATAAGCAGACAATATTAAAACAATATTGAAATATACTATATTAAAAGTAATACAGAAAGAAAATAGCTTTAAAAAAGTGAAGGAAAAAAAAGTGGATACTTCCGTAACATAGTGACATCACCATGTAACATGTGTGCTTCTATTGGCTCTCCAACTTATGGGGCGAAGCCTGCGAGCTAGTTCAGGCAGTCAACTCGAGCACCAATCAGACATTACCACGTGACGCCAGGTCTTCCTGCCTCTGCCTCGCTGCCACTGCTGTGTTCACTTGCTGTTGCTACGTTCATGTTCCTGCTGCTGTGTTTCATGTTGCTGCTGCTCGCCTGCCCCACTACCACAGCTTCCACCACAGCTTCCACCACAGCTTCCACCACAGCTTCCACCCCAGCTCCACCCCAGCTTCCACACAAGCTTCCACCCCAGCTTCCACACAAGCTTCCACCCCAGCTTCCACCCCAGCTTCCACCCCAGCTCCACCCCAGCTCCATCCCCAGCTTCCACCCCAGCTTCTACCCCAGCTTCCACCCCAGCTTCCATCACAGCTTCCACCCCAGCTTCCATCACAGCTTCCACCCCAGCTTCCATCACAGCTTCCACCCCAGCTTCCATCCCAGCTTCCACCCCAGCTCCCACCCCAGCTCCATCCCCAGCTTCCACCCAGCTCTACCCCAGCTTCCACCCCAGCTTCCATCACAGCTTCCACCCCAGCTTCCATCCCCAGCTTCCACCCCAGCTTCCACCCCCAGCTTCCACCCCAGCTTCCATCCCAGCTTCCACCCCAGCTTCCACCCCCAGCTTCCACCCCAGCTTCCATCCCAGCTTCCACCCCAGCTCCATCCCAGCTTCCACCCCAGCTTCCACCCCCAGCTTCCACCCCAGCTTCCATCCCAGCTTCCACCCCCAGCTTCCACCCCAGCTTCCATCCCAGCTTCCACCCCAGCTTCCACCCCCAGCTTCCACCCCAGCTTCCACCCCAGCTTCCATCCCAGCTTCCATCACAGCTTCCACCCCAGCTTCCATCCCCAGCTTCCACCCCAGCTTCCACCCCCAGCTTCCACCCCAGCTTGCATCCCAGCTTCCACCCCAGCTTCCACCCCCAGCTTCCACCCCAGCTTCCATCCCCAGCTTCCACCCCAGCTCCATCCCAGCTTCCACCCCAGCTTCCACCCCCAGCTTCCACCCCAGCTTCCATCCCAGCTTCCACCCCCAGCTTCCACCCCAGCTTCCATCCCAGCTTCCACCCCAGCTTCCACCCCCAGCTTCCACCCCAGCTTCCACCCCAGCTTCCACCCCAGCTTCCACCCCAGCTTCCATCCCAGCTTCCACCCCCAGCTCCATCCCAGCTTCCACCCCAGCTTCCATCCCAGCTTCCACCCCAGCTTCCACCCCCAGCTTCCACCCCAGCTTCCATCCCAGCTTCCACCCCAGCTCCATCCCAGCTTCCACCCCAGCTTCACCCCAGCTTCCACCCCAGCTTCCATCCCAGCTTCCACCCCCAGCTTCCACCCCAGCTTCCATCCCAGCTTCCACCCCAGCTTCCACCCCCAGCTTCCACCCCAGCTTCCATCCCAGCTTCCACCCCAGCTTCCACCCCAGCTTCCACCCCAGCTTCCACCCCAGCTTCCACCCCAGCTTCCACCCCCAGCTTCCACCCCAGCTTCCATCCCAGCTTCCACCCCCAGCTCCACCCCAGCTTCCATCCCAGCTTCCACCCCCAGCTCCATCCCAGCTTCCACCCCAGCTTCCATCACAGCTTCCACCCCAGCTTCCATCCCAGCTTCCACCCCAGCTTCCACCCCCAGCTTCCACCCCAGCTTCCATCACAGCTTCCACCCCCAGCTTCCACCCCAGCTTCCATCACAGCTTCCATCACAGCTTCCATCACAGCTTCCATCACAGCTTCCACCCCCAGCTCCACCCCAGCTTCCATCCCAGCTTCCACCCCAGCTTCCACCCCCAGCTTCCACCCCAGCTTCCACCCCCAGCTTCTACCCCAGCTTCCACCCCAGCTTCCATCACAGCTTCCACCCCAGCTTCCACCCCAGCTCCATCCCAGCTTCCATCACAGCTTCCACCCCAGCTCCATCCCAGCTTCCATCACAGCTTCCACCCCAGCTTCCATCACAGCTTCCATCCCAGCTTCCATCACAGCTTCCACCCCAGCTCCATCCCAGCTTCCATCACAGCTTCCACCCCAGCTTCCATCACAGCTTCCATCACAGCTTCCATCCCAGCTTCCACCCCAGCTCCATCCCAGCTTCCATCACAGCTTCCACCCCAGCTCCATCCCAGCTTCCATCAGAGCTTCCACCCCAGCTTCCATCACAGCTTCCATCCCAGCTTCCATCACAGCTTCCATCACAGCTTCCATCACAGCTTCCATCACAGCTTCCATCACAGCTTCCATCACAGCTCCATCCCAGCTTCCATCAGAGCTTCCACCCCAGCTTCCATCACAGCTTCCATCCCAGCTTCCACCCCAGCTTCCATCCCAGCTTCCATCACAGCTTCCACCCCAGCTTCCACCCCAGCTCCATCCCAGCTTCCATCACAGCTTCCACCCCAGCTCCATCCCAGCTTCCATCACAGCTTCCACCCCAGCTTCCATCACAGCTTCCATCACAGCTTCCATCACAGCTTCCATCACAGCTCCATCCCAGCTTCCATCAGAGCTTCCACCCCAGCTTCCATCACAGCTTCCATCACAGCTTCCACCCCAGCTCCATCCCAGCTTCCATCACAGCTTCCACCCCAGCTCCATCCCAGCTTCCATCAGAGCTTCCACCCCAGCTTCCATCACAGCTTCCATCCCAGCTTCCACCCCAGCTTCCATCCCAGCTTCCATCACAGCTTCCATCACAGCTTCCATCACAGCTTCCATCACAGCTTCCACCCCCAGCTTCCACCCCAGCTTCCATCCCAGCTTCCACCCCCAGCTTCCATCCCAGCTTCCATCACAGCTTCCATCACAGCTTCCATCACAGCTTCCACCCCCAGCTTCCACCCCAGCTTCCATCCCAGCTTCCATCACAGCTTCCATCACAGCTTCCATCCCAGCTTCCATCACAGCTTCCACCCCCAGCTTCCACCCCAGCTTCCATCCCAGCTTCCACCCCAGCTTCCACCCCCAGCTTCCATCCCAGCTTCCATCACAGCTTCCATCACAGCTTCCATCACAGCTTCCATCACAGCTTCCATCACAGCTTCCACCCCAGCTTCCACGCCAGCTTCCACCCCAGCTTCCACCCCAGCTCCATCCCCGCTTCCACCACAGCTTCCACCCCAGCTTCCACCCCCAGCTTCTACCCCAGCTTCCACCCCAGCTTCCATCACAGCTTCCACCCCCAGCTTCTACCCCAGCTTCCACCCCAGCTTCCACCCCAGCTTCCACCCCCAGCTTCCACCCCAGCTTCCATCCCAGCTTCCACCCCAGCTCCATCCCAGCTTCCATCACAGCTTCCACCCCAGCTCCATCCCAGCTTCCATCACAGCTTCCACCCCCAGCTTCCACCCCAGCTTCCATCCCAGCTTCCATCACAGCTTCCATCACAGCTTCCATCACAGCTTCCATCACAGCTTCCATCACAGCTTCCACCCCAGCTTCCACGCCAGCTTCCATCACAGCTTCCACCCCAGCTTCCACCCCAGCTCCATCCCCGCTTCCACCACAGCTTCCACCCCAGCTTCCACCCCAGCTTCCATCCCAGCTTCCATCACAGCTTCCACCCCAGCTTCCATCACAGCTTCCACCCCAGCTCCACCCCAGCTTCCACCCCAGCTCCATCCCCAGCTTCCACCCCAGCTTCCACCCCAGCTCCATCCCCGCTTCCACCACAGCTTCCACCCCAGCTTCCACCCCAGCTTCCATCCCAGCTTCCATCACAGCTTCCACCCCAGCTTCCATCACAGCTTCCACCCCAGCTCCACCCCAGCTTCCACCCCAGCTTCCACCCCAGCTCCATCCCCAGCTCCACCCCAGCTTCCACCCCAGCTTCCACCCCAGCTTCCACCCCAGCTTCCACCCCAGCTTCCATCACAGCTTCCACGCCAGCTTCCATCCCAGCTTCCACCCCAGCTTCCGCCCCAGCATCCACCCCAGCTTCCACCCCAGCTTCCACCCCAGCTTCCATCACAGCTTCCACCCCAGCTTCCGCCCCAGCATCCACCCCAGCTTCCACCCCAGCTCCATCCCAGCTTCCACCCCAGCTTCCACCCCAGCTCCATCCCCAGCTCCACCCCAGCTTCCACCCCAGCTCCATCCCCAGCTCCACCCCAGCTTCCACCCCAGCTTCCACCCCAGCTTCCACCCCAGCTTCCACCCCAGCTTCCATCACAGCTTCCACGCCAGCTTCCATCCCAGCTTCCACCCCAGCTTCCGCCCCAGCATCCACCCCAGCTTCCACCCCAGCTTCCACCCCAGCTTCCATCACAGCTTCCACCCCAGCTTCCGCCCCAGCATCCACCCCAGCTTCCACCCCAGCTCCATCCCAGCTTCCACCCCAGCTTCCGCCCCAGCATCCACCCCAGCTTCCACCCCAGCTCCATCCCCAGCTTCCACCCCAGCTTCCACCCCAGCTCCATCCCCAGCTCCACCCCAGCTTCCACGCCAGCTTCCATCACAGCTTCCACCCCAGCTTCCGCCCCAGCATCCACCCCAGCTTCCACCCCAGCTCCATCCCAGCTTCCACCCCAGCTTCCGCCCCAGCATCCACCCCAGCTTCCACCCCAGCTCCATCCCCAGCTTCCACCCCAGCTTCCACCCCAGCTTCCACCCCAGCTTCCACCCCAGCTTCCACCCCAGCTTCCATCACAGCTTCCACCCCAGCTTCCACCCCAGCTTCCATCACAGCTTCCACCTCAGCTTCCACCGCAGCTCCACCCCAGCTTCCGCCCCAGTTTCCACACAAGCTTCCACCCCAGCTTCCACCCCAGCTTCCACCCCAGCTTCCATCACAGCTTCCACCCCAGCTTCCGCCCCAGCTTCCACCCCAGCTTCCATCACAGCTTCCACCGCAGCTCCACCCCAGCTTCCACCCCAGCTTCCACGCCAGCTTCCATCACAGCTTCCACCGCAGCTCCACCCCAGCTTCCGCCCCAGTTTCCACACAAGCTTCCACCCCAGCTTCCACCCCAGCTTCCACCCCAGCTTCCATCACAGCTTCCACCACAGCTCCACCCCAGCTTCCATCACAGCTTCCATCCCAGCTTCCACCCCAGCTTCCATCACAGCTTCCACCGCAGCTCCACCCCAGCTTCCACCCCAGTTTCCACACAAGCTTCCACCCCAGCTTCCACCCCAGCTTCCGCCCCAGTTTCCACACAAGCTTCCACCACAGCTCCACCCCAGCTTCCATCACAGCTTCCACCCCAGCTTCCGCCCCAGCTTCCACCCCAGCTTCCACCCCAGCTTCCACCCCAGCTCCATCCCCAGCTTCCACCCCAGCTTCCACCCCAGCTCCATCCCCAGCTTCCACCCCAGCTTCCACCTCAGCTTCCACCCCAGCTTCCACCACAGCTCCATCCCCAGCTTCCACCCCAGCTTCCACCCCAGCTTCCACCACAGCTCCATCCCCAGCTTCCATCACAGCTTCCACCCCAGCTTCCACCCCAGCTCCATCCCCAGCTTCCACCCCAGCTTCCACCCCAGCTCCATCCCCAGCTTCCACCCCCAGCTTCCACCCCAGCTTCCACCTCAGCTTCCACCACAGCTCCATCCCCAGCTTCCACCCCAGCTTCCACCTCAGCTTCCACCCCAGCTTCCAATAATCGTGGTCATACTTCCTCCGTTTTCTGCCAGCCGCTGTCTCCTCTCTCACTTTAGGTAACCTCACTAAAAATCCATCCATGTTGCCGCTCGCATAAAGTTAGCTGAAGTGAACTAGCTAGATTTCACTGTTTCTCGTTATTTTTTTCTCCCCTGAAGCTCTCTGGCGCCCCCCCCTGGAGAGGCGCGCCACACACTTTGAAAACCGCTGCTCTAGATCAAACCACCTGAGCAGGGGGTGGGGGGTTAAGCCAAGTGAAAGGCCTGGAGTCAAAGAGATCAGGTCCTGCTCTTACTGTGTATTTTCTATGCCAATATTATTCATCCAAAAGCAGATCTTTCAAAGGCAATAAAAGACTGAAAAAAGCTGCTTGGGTAATTATTGAATACCTACACAATAGTATTTGGTAGAGCCACCTCTTGCTGCAATATCAAATCAGAAGTCTATTATAGTGAGTGTCCACCCGCGTCCGTTAATGGTCTGAAAACACTTTTTCAGATTTCGATGGAAAGGAGACTGAAGTTGAAATCTGAAGCTTGAGTTTCTAAGCAGACTGAAGGCAGTTTCTCCCTGTATGTTGCTCCAACCATTCTTTATTCAGTGTTGACAAAATGCCCAGTCCCTGCTGAACATGAAGCACGTCTACAGTATGATGCAACATCTGGAAACATTGTTCAATCAGTAAATCACATTGGTTTCAACGTTATTCAATATTTTTTGGATGGATTGACTTCCAAGAGCCTCAGAGGATGGGACCTACCAACTTTGGTGATCCCTTGACATTTCACTTTATCTAACACTTCTGACCTTCAAACTATGCTTCCCTTGATACAGAGTGCTGTACTTACAGGTACTTCCTGGTCACTTCATTGGGGACCTGGACATCTGGCAATATTGTTCACACATTTTTTTGTTCAAATGGCCTGTTAATCACTAAATCACATTGGTTTATAATTCAATATCTCAACTTTATTCAATATTGTTTGGATGGATTGACTTCCAAAAGCCCCAGAAGATGGATGCTACCAACTCTGGTGATGCCTTGACTTCATTAGGGACCTGGACAGTCAGTTAGTCAGTACATCACATTGGTGTAGAATGAAATATCTCAAATGTTGGAGTTATTTCTTGGAAACATCGACTTCCAAGAGCCCCAGAGGATGGGACCTACCAACTCTGGTGATCCCTTGACACTTCATTTTATGCCTCTAGCACATCTCAACTTCTGCACGATGGATCGCTATAAGATGTTCAGACTTCTATGGTTTCTGCGTGGTGACCTTCTGACCTTCAAACACTCCTGCAGAGAACTATATAGTATACCGTAAGTAAACTATGTGACTAAATGGGGTCCAGCAAGTTTGATAATCAAATTGAAGTGGATTAATCAAACTGATTTGGTACGTTTTATATACAAAAACGAAGAAAATAAAGAATAGCCCCCTACTCAGAGCGTTTGTTGCAAAGTGTAATAATAGCCAGAATGACACACTGTAGAAAACAAGACAATCATAACAAATGCTCGACGGCACCGAGCAATTTGTTGCTGGAGTCAAACAAACAGAGGTTATATGTTAACCGGTAAGTGGCTGCTGCTCTGATTTCACAAATAACCATGACAACTCAAAGAGAAAGGAGTCGTGACTGAATGGAAGTTATGTTGGCACGAAAAAACAAGCACCTTTGTGACAGAAATGTATTCAATTAAAACAATGTCTGCTTTCAAGTTGTTTTCAGAAACGGTGACAAAAGGGGACAATTGATTAAAACAAGCACATACGAGAGCAGCAGGACGACACCATGGTTTAGGTCAACTGTCTTATATCAAATGTATTCTTAAGGATCCATACATATCTCTCAATGTTGATGCTACTTTGTTCACTTTATAAGGTGGTGAGTGAACAAACCTCTACACATCTTTGAATAAAAGTATTTAAAGTGGTGCGTAATTCCCACCTCTATTCACAGCCATTGACTTTAAATAAAAATCCAATGAGATTAGCAGTATTAAGACAGAAATGACCAGAAGAGGTTGGAGGTAGGACAGAGACGCATGCTAGGTTACAAGCTAATAAATAATATTACTATAATTCGTTAGGAATGGTAAATGGACTGTACTTATATAGCGCTTTATCCAGTATTTAAGACCCCTCAAAGCGCTTTACATACTACATGTCATTCACCCATTTACACCCATTCATACAGAGCAGTGTTTCTTACTCTAGGACCTTACATTCACACACCGTTGGCCATCGGGAGCAACTCAGGGTTAAGTATCTCGCCCAAGGATACATCGACATGTTGACTGCACGGGTTGGGATCGAACCCACAACCTTCTGGTTGAAAGACGACCGCACTCCCTCGCAGCCACAGTCGCCCTGTTAGGAAACTAATTTTGTTCTCCAATTTCTACAGTGACGTCATGGGCACTTTTCTGAAGAGTTGAGATATTTTCAACTCGAAGCGGACGCACTAATATATAGGCAGAGTGCTCGGAAAAAAAAAGACGTTGGGTAAAGTGCTTTTTCTCGAGCTCTTCAGACGGCATGCACTCTGTTCTCATTTAAATCGATTGGAAAATGACGCTGGCATTCAGAAAAAGGCGCTAGTTTTGACTAAAACCCCGCAAAAAATCTCCGCTTAACCAAGTGCAAGAGTCAGGATGGAGTCTCACAAATCCCGTCTCGTGTGTTTCCTTAAAATCCAAATTGGCATGACAAATTGGTCGTGTAAGAACGTGTTTCCAAGGACATGCTGATATATATAATTGTAGTGACTGTATTTAATGATTTTATGATAAAATAGGGGGCCTGGTTTGATTGCAAGGGGCTTTTTGTAAGCCCTTTACAGGTGGCCTAATTTCCTGAGTGCCCTTAAGGGTCGCCATTACCTCAAGAGTTTATGGGTCTGCTATGTCCTGCTTCTGATAATCTCACAATCAATAAATCACTCCTAATCACTTCACCTGTTGAGGTTTGCTTTGTGGAACATCTTTCTAATCTTAACGGCCTCTGGGGTAGATGCTAAACAGCCAATCTGAGGATAACATGTGAGTGATAACAAGGACAAGAGCTCATTAGATTAGGATCAAACGACGAGGCAAATAATGCAGCTGCCGTGCTCATGTAATGGATAAATGCAGTTTGAGGATACTGCTGCTTTACCCTTTTTAAACTGGCAAGGTTAACACATAAAGACAAGAGCGCATCACTGACCTTTTCATTACTGTAGACAAAACACCAAGGACACTCACGGCGAAATGACTCCGGCTTTATTAAGTGCTGCCATTTGGAGTCAGTTAGCTTGTAATGAATTGCATTCCTTTCCATCGTAGTTATTTGAGGATATTGAGTAATGGGTCCATAACAGAGCAACGAATGCACATTACGCATGAACTCAGATTTTATATGACTGATATCTCGCCTCGGGTCTTAATCAATAGTGGCATCACCTTTACTTATTTAAGGTGTTGGCTCATTATGTACTGCACTTGAGCTGTAATGAGAGCCCGAGGTGAAAATGTAATTAAAAAGATAATATCTTCCTCAAGTCATCGACTGAATGCCGAATATTATGGGTGTGTTAACGTCCAAAGTACAGCTTGGCTCATGATGAGCATTAAATATGAATGGTAGGAATACACGATTCCATGATAGATAGCTTGCCCCACATCTGCTTTGTTGGGAATCAATACTTTGATTTATTTAAGATGTTAGTTAAAAAAGGGTTCACTGCGCAGGAAAGCAGAGATTGACTTCCAGAATATAAACCCTGTCGAATGTATTCAGGCTTTCACGGTGCTCCGCAAGGTATTACCCTATATGTGTGTTAATTAGGAGCGCCTGCTTTATACTGCGTGTTCACACTGGATTATGCATGTGGTAAAGATTTCATGACATCGACCCCTGCCAAGGTTCACTTCAGATAGAAAAAGGAGCTTTCACCAAGGAATAAGTAAGACAAGATATTTAAAAAGTGTATTTACTGAACATCTGAATGAGAAGGTGTATATTTACCAAAGAAGATTAGGGCCACATGTGAAAAATGTTTGAGATCCGACCAATACTATATACTCTATACCTTATAGCCCAACATTAGCCACCGTTAGCTTAGCGGTGGTGACGTGAAGTCATGTGACCATGCTGTAGTTCCTTTATAGCCCAACATTAGCCGCCTTTAGCTTAGCGGTGGTGACGTGAAGTCATGTGATCGTGCTGTAGTGCATTTATAGCCCAACATTAGCCTCCTTTAGCTTAGCGGTGGTGACGTGAAGTCATGTGACCGTGCTGTAGTTCCTTTATAGCCCAACATTAGCCTCTTTTAGCTTAGCGTGGTGATATGAAGTCATGTGGCCGTGCTGTAGTTCCTTTATAGCCCAACATTAGCCTCCTTTAGCTTAGCGTGGTGATGTGAAGTCATGTGACCGTGCTGTAGTTCCTTTATAGCCCTACATTAGCTGCCTTTAGCTTAGCGGTGGTGACGTGAAGTCATGTGACCGTGCTGTAGTGCATTTATAGCCCAACATTAGCCTCCTTTAGCTTAGCGTGGTGATTTGAAGTCATGTGGCCGTGCTGTAGTTCCTTTATAGCCCAACATTAGCCTCCTTTAGCTTAGCATGGTGATTTGAAGTCATGTGGCCGTGCTGTAGTTCCTTTATAGCCCAACATTAGCCACCTTTAGCTTAGCGGTGGTGAAGTGAAGTCATGTGACCGTGCTGTAGTTCCTTTATAGCCCAATATTAGCCTCCTTTAGCTTAGCGTGGTGATGTGAGGTCATGTGGCCGTGCTGTAGTTCCTTTATAGCCCTACATTAGCTGCCTTTAGCTTAGCGATGGTGACGTGAAGTCATGTGATCGTGCTGTAGTGCATTTATAGCCCAATATTAGCCTCCTTTAGCTTAGCGTGGTGATGTGAGGTCATGTGGCCGTGCTGTAGTTCCTTTATAGCCCAACATTAGCTGCCTTTAGCTTAGCGGTGCTGACGTGAAGTCATGTGACTGTGCTGTAGTTCCTCTTGCCTAACGTTAGCTTTTTACTTAAAAAATCACAAAGAGGTGCTAATATGTGGAGATTATCCCTACCTGTGTAAGTGTCATAAAGTTTTTTTGACACAGAGATTATTTTCTGCAATAACCCAAAATCCAATGGGAAAATACCATTGGATTTTGGTGGAGGGAACCAGGGAGATGCTAATTCCTGGTATGGCGACATTTCCTCTTCAAACCTGTATCATCATAAAACATTAACATTTAGTAAAAAAAACAATACCAACACTGATTATTTTGGACATTAATATCTTTTCTTTTTTATTAAGACAAGAACTCTTCATTGTTTTGTAAAAATGTCTATTTATGAACCAATACAAAATGTGTATGGGAATGTGGAACTCCTTTTTCTCCATTAATACACATTAACATTTCCCAAGAACAGCAGAGAGACATAAAGGAATCAATCTAAAAACAATGACTGGTGACACTATCAGAACTTTTTCGGGATTCAAACGTGCTTCCAAAGGCGGTGGTGCGAGGATAGTGACAGAAGAAGAAGTAGAAGTAGAAGTACAGCCACAACACGTTTTCTGATCCTGCTTCATTCCAATAAACAGTGTACTCTTTATGACCTATGTCAACACAAAGCAATACTCAACACATCTTTTACAGTGCACCAAATATTAAGAAAAATACAGGAAACATGTACAACATATATGCAAAATACCACCAAATGTTTGCCTCTTGGATCTAAAATAACGTGTTGCACTTGATGAGGATGCATTGTACTTGCTTGTATGTGATTTGGTGGGGCCTAAAACTTTGCATTCTACCTGAGATGCAGTCACATCATTTAGCAACGCATGAACCAGAGACGGGACAAATTCATTTAATGTGGAGAAACTACACTGTGAGACCTTTCCCCCACTTTACTGACACATACAGTAGCCTAAGCTATCATTATGCTAATTCATCCAAATTGAATCTTCATCTTTCCTGAATATCTACTTGAATGTTATTTTTTTTGTAACTTTTTGCGAATGAATGGTAGGTCAAACATTTGGAGAAACACTCCTGTTCCTACCAGAAAGAATGGAACAAAGTAAATATGAATTCCTTATGGTGCGTTCACACTGGATGCTAAGTGAATTCAACGTTAGCTTAGCCTAGCCTGATTGATCCAAACTCTATTCAGGAAACAAAGATGTTTAAAGTGTTTGCCTGCCTTCTTGTGGAAAAACTTGCTAAAGCATTAATTCATGGATTTACTCATTTATATCCGTATTTACTACGGCGAAGTATGTTCAATTTGTTGTCTACATTGACTTAAGCCCCGCCTCCTCGCCAGCACGTCCAGTTGGAGTAAACCCAAATTATGCCGCGGTTAAACTCAAATCTCCACTTAGCATCCGGTGTGAACGCACCCTTCAGGAAGAAGACAGTATTCAGATCTATTTATTTATTGGTAAGACATATTTTGAAGTTTGATTGAAAATGGAAGCAGCCACCGAAGCGAAATAGCGCTCGCTGTAAAATACAAATCACACAATCTCAGTCCTACACGTGAAGTGGCATCTGCTCTGTGATTCATAAATGAACGATAACAAGTCAGTTAATAGTTTGATCAGACATCAGACTGGAAAACATCGAAACCTAATCAGAAACCCCTCCCCCACCCCAAACCCATCCAAACACAAAACAGCAGTGTCATCAGCATACAGTGTGAACTTAGTGGTAATTCCTTTTACGAGTACAGAATTTAAATTAAATCACGTTTTTAACAGAGGCATGTAGAGTTTTGGACACTCCTGTAGTCCCCCTATATCTAATAGAAAACAGCTCCCACCAATCACTACGGCTGCATGATAAAATATCAAACAAATGTAAGAAAATGCACAGATTTTCAGGCGATTATCTAATGCACTTCACAAGAAACCTCTTCACCTCCCTTTGTACGACCCAAGGTCTTAATACGGAAAGCCTTCATGCATGAGAATGATATATTAAAGCTATCACGTTGTTAATGTTTGTTGCACATTGGGAAACTCCAATCAAACATGGCCATTGAGAATTTTAAGTGTCCACACAACAAGAAACACCGTTACCGCCGACTGGTAACAAGCGACATATTCGTGAAAGATGTTTCATCACATGATATGATTGGTATTGACGCATTTCTATCTACAGATTTGATATGGTTTATCCTATAGAGTGGTGCAGTGACGAAGTAACTTTGTGAGAAGATGCCGAAGTTAGCATCGCAAGGGTTCCCGCGGCAAAAAGCCAATTGTTTTTTTACATTGGATTTAACTTAGACGTTTTGTTCAAAAGGAAAATCTCACGTCTGAGTAATTCCTGACGTCTGAATTTGGTTTCTTCGTGGTCAAAAGTTTATGATTTGAAACAAAAAATGAAACCATCATTGGAGGCCATCTTGAAAATGCCGCCATCTTTGACTTGTTAGTCGTCTCATTTAGACACTTGGTGGCAACCGCTGTTTTTAAATTAACAAGTTGGGTATTTACTGACAATTTTTTTCCACAGAGGTAAAATCTCTTCAGCTTGTATTAACCACCAGACGTAGTTGGAAAATGCTGACTCATTACCAGGTTTTAGGACTCATTCCTACACCACTCTAAAGATGCTAGCTTTTAACCGTTGAAGAACAAAACATTGGTTGCAGCCACCGTTAGGTTTGATGATATGTTTATCGTTTGAAATGTTTTTTACAATGATCCAAGCTCTGACGGTGCAAACCTTGATCATTTGGTGAGTCATTATGCACGCTTCTTGCTGTGTGAACACATAATTAAGACACACAATGCCATGAATACACCCTCGTTGCCATGTTAAGAAGCCAGTGCATTAATGCAACCATGGTTTACGACCTCGGAGCACAACCTGTGTATTAATTTCCCTCAAAATAATTAATTACTTTTTGCATTCCTCAGTGCTCCAGAGAAACACATAGCGCTGCAGATAGCTGTAACAATCTCTCAGAAGTGGATACAAGCTCCAACATGTCAATTTGCATCCCTCTGGGGTCGTTCATTTAAAAAAGACACTTGAATTTTCAAAGTTGCGACCGTTTTCCAAGATGGCCGCCATTTCCAGCCAAGTGAACTGGATACATTTTGGTGATTGAATGATATGTTATTGCCAATAGGGGAGTCAAATTGACTAATAAAAAACTTTTGTCATTTTATATTCCTTATGTTAAAATGTGGGGCTTATTAGAAAGCATCTGCGTCACTAAACCACACTAATACCAGTATTTTATGTTAGCAAAACTAGTTAGCGCACAATGAACACCATTATGTCACCAGTAGACTTACTACTACACTTCTACACGCAACCTCAACCATCTCCACTACCACGCATGTTGGGCTACTCAGTTTTCTCAGATTACGTTGATGTTATGGCTTAGAAATGGTAAAAATAAACTTTTGTATAATTCATGACGTCTGAATTTGGTTTCTTTGTGATGAAAATGTTATGATTTGAGCCCAAGATCCTTAATACAAGGCAACTGAAAGTGATTTTATGGCAAAATAAATGACATTTGCAAGTCATCATTTGCGGCCATCTTGAAAATGCCGCCATCTTGGATTTTTGAGTGGCCAATTTGACTACTTGTATCCACTTTTGAAGGATGTCCCTGGTATATTCAATTATCTGCAGCACTAACAGAACCTTATTCACTTCTGGCAGGTGATACGTAGATAGAGAAGCAAAAATAAACGAGTTTTAGCACGTACACACATGCAGAAAAACGATCACCCGTCACTCAAGCTGCTGCATTTAAAGCAAAATGTATGTTGAGATGGAAGTGGAAAGACTGGTCTCTTCAGTGCGAAGACATGAACTCTCCCAAACACGATGAGTGTGACAAGATGAAATCCACACATTGTAATTCTAGTAAAAAATATTTCTTAGTAAGGATTAGTGTAATATACAGCTGTGATTCCATTGGCTTGATTTACATTGGATTCTGTGTAGGGAGGATGTTTTGTGAAGCTTCTTAAAATAAATTCATTTGCCGTTTCAGTTATTTGTGTGTGTTAAAGTTATGTACAATACGTCTTTTGGCCGATTTTAACACCAATTGTTCCGTATTACTGAGCCATCTTGACTGAGAGTGCGCCATTTCAAAACCATTTGCCAGAGCAGATGGAAATCAATTGAATCACAACTCAATTAAAGCAGGTGCGAAAACAGATCATAGACTAAAAGAGATACAAATATTAAAATGGCAGCACGGTGAGAAAAATATTCTCTTCAAAAGGATTATTTAAGAGATGTCCTTTGATTATGTTTTGAGTGTGTTCAGGGGGAGAATATCCAGTACACGAAACCTCTCTGTATGTTCTTTGTACAATGATACGTGAAGCATTCCATGCATTTCTGGAGCTGTCGAAACTTAAATAACGAGAGAAGGGAGCAATGGCTTGAGACAAATCACAGTATACTGGAAAGAGTGTTGCAGTGTGTGAGTGCGGACACATTTAGGGGGGAAATGAATAAAGTGGCTGTGTAATTTTTACTCTCATACAAAAAGCCAACAGCACATCGATGAGGAGGGGGAAATGAGGATCGAACACAAATCCAAAGTATGGATAGAACAAGGCACAGAATTTTCTGCAAATGGTTGAACTAAATAAAATCCGTACCAGCAGTTAGGGAGGTGTCGAATGGTGAAGCTCTCTACAGTGATTTTTCTGGCAATGCACGCCAAATCCCCCCAAAACCCCTTCCTCCAACTCCGCCTCCGAAAAAAACCCTACTCCCATTTTTTGTCATTTTTTTTTTACACACAAAACATTCCATCTACATCTGCAGGCTAGACTAAACAACGGCCTTCTTTCTGTCTTTGAAACCCCTCTATCCTGAACAAACTCCACCTCCATCTCCACCCTTCTTTCCCTCCACCTCTTGCCCCAGAAACAGCTCCATAAAGCGGGCGCTGCACTGAGGGTTGGGGTCCTCTTTAGATGTAGTATTCCTTCTTTTCGTCCGAGTTGGTGTGCCCCCCCTCTGCGTTGATGATGGCTGTGTCTGCGTCCGCGGCGTCGTCTGCTCCTTTGGCTTCATGTGTGAAGTAGGTACCTGAGGAAGAGGAGGAGGAGGAAGAGGACAGCGTCAGTAATATCCAGGGTTCAAAGTCAACTTTTATATAAATATTTACACACATTTATACATATGTACACATGTATGTTCGGAGGGTTAATTTACAATTGTATTCCCCTACAACTAGTTACCTGTGAAAAAATGTAATCTAATCTGAGTATCCCAATATAGACGTAATGTAATCTGATTATTTTCTTTCAAATAAATACTTACTCAAAGAGACCCTATTCTGTTTTTGTGATTTTCCCTCTCTTTTCGTTTTAGTGCATTGAAATGGGCTGCAAAGGCTAAAATCCCTGTGTTCCCTCCAGAGGGACTTTCTCTCCCACACAAGGACTCTTTAAAGTAGAGACACTACATACTGATATACACCTGAACATCAGCAGGAGAGGACTCTTTAAAGTAGAGACACTACATACTGATATACACCTGAACATCAGCAGGAGAGGACTCTTTAAAGTAGAGACACTACATACTGATATACACCTGAACATCAGCAGGAGAGGACCCTTTAAAGTAGATACACTACATACTGATATACACCTGCACATCAGTAGGAGAGGACTCTTTAAAGTAGAGACACTACATACTGATATACAGCTGAACATCAGCAGGAGAGGACTCTTTAAAGTAGATACACTACATACTGATATACACCTGAACATCAGCAGGAGAGGACCCTTTAAAGTAGATACACTACATACTGATATACACCTGAACATCAGCAGGAGAGGACCCTTTAAAGTAGAGACACTACATACTGATATACACCTGAACATCAGCAGGAGAGGACTCTTTAAAGTAGATACACTACATACTGATATACACCTGAACATCAGCAGGAGAGGACTCTTTAAAGTAGAGACACTACACACTGATATACACCTGAACATCAGCAGGAGAGGACTCTTTAAAGTAGAGACACTACACACTGATATACACCTGAACATCAGCAGGAGAGGACTCTTTAAAGTAAAGACACTACATACTGATATACACCTGAACATCAGCAGGAGAGGACTCTTTAAAGTAGAGACACATACTGATATACACTTGAACATCAGCAGGAGAGGACTCTTTAAAGTAGAGACACTACATACTGATATACACCTGAACATCAGCAGGAGAGGACTCTTTAAAGTAGAGACACTACATACTGATATACACCTGAACATCAGCAGGAGAGGACTCTTTAAAGTAGAGACACTACATACTGATATACACCTGAACATCAGCAGGAGAGGACTCTTTAAAGTAGAGAGACTACATACTGATATACACCTGAACATCAGCAGGAGAGGACTCTTTAAAGTAAAGACACTACATACTGATATACACCTGAACATCAGCAGGAGAGGACTCTTTAAAGTAGAGACACATATTGATATACACCTGAACATCAGCAGGAGAGGACTCTTTAAAGTAGAGACACATATTGATATACACCTGAACATCTTTAAAGCGAAGACACTACATAAAAAAATGCTCTTTTTAGTTTTTAACTAACATTGTAATCCTGCTAGGAATTCCAATGTAACAGAAACCATAATTTATGAATGTAACTTTAAGGGAATACAGTCGTCTTGTATCCTGATTACCTGTTAAATGTAATCCATTACTCTCTTGTAATAGCCTACTGTGTAGATGATACAAAAGATTAGACCTCTTCACCTAATTATGTAAATCCTTCGACACACGGCCATTTTATTTAACACAAACCAGCCCGCTGTAATATTCAGATTACACATCCTCCTTTCATTCAAATTGGCACGGGTTCTGAAATGGTCTTGAGTGTGTCTCACACCTCCAAATTAACCTTGTCAAGTTCAGAGGAGGAGAGAAAAGGAGGCAGCGCGCCCCTTCAAACTTAATTCACCAGATGTATTCACATTGTGTCGCAGCGGAGGTTGATAACAAAGGCAATATTCCTGATCGGAGGAGGAAGGGCACTTCAAATAGATATTTTAAAACCTACAAAAGATCCTTTGAATAGATGGAAACAAGGTGCTGCTGACCTGGGATCTGACTGTAAGAAATAAAATGTCTGACTACTTTTCAAGGTTTTGTTTCATTCTACTTTTAAAAATCTCTACATTTGTTTAACTGCAATCATCCTTAAGCTATTATACTTCTTACTACATGTATCTGTTAGTTTACAGATTACAAAATATAATATCGTAATGATGGCCCTTTTCAGAATCGTTTATATATATATATTCAAGATTTAAAGATTCAAAGGCTCTTACATTAGGAATGTAGAAATGGCAACGATGGCAGATGGTCTCCAACATAATCTGCACTATTCTATTCTACTCTGTTTCTTTGTGCACTATTTTTACATGTTTTATGGTTTAATGTCTTATATAACTATGTTGCATTGCCATTTCTACACTGTAGCTGCAGTGGAGATCCTAGAGTCGGTGGGGGCCCTAGGCAAACATTCACTGGGGGCCCCTCGAACCAGCGTTTCATCACCAGCCCTCCCCCCGCGTCGGAGCGGAGCACGACAACGGAATTTAAGATGAGAAGCAGCATTTCACGGCGCGCTATGCATGGGGCCGCCTAGAGGGGGGTCCCGACATGTCGTTGCAGTAAATGAAAGGGTGTTTCATGTTGTCGTTGCTGTGGCCCTTCTTAATCTACCTTCTCTGGGGGCCCCCTTCTGGTCCCGGCCCCCGTGCTGTTGCCTGCAGGTGCGCCCCTGTGTAGCTGCTGTGCATATGATAATAAAACCTTTGAATCTTTGAATACAGATACAGCTCTGGAATAAATGAAGAGACCACTGGAGCATTATCAGTTTCTCTGGCTTTGCTATATATAGGTTGGGGTTTGAGTATGTTATTCTTTATACTACGGACGACATTTCTCTTTGTTTGAATTCAACAGACTCTGCAACGGAAGCCATACATGTAGAGATTGAGATTCAAGAAAAGTTTGAAGTGGTCTCTTAATTTGTTCCAGAGCTGTATGTGATTCTGAAAAGACCCATTACGTAAAATAAGTACTTTTACTTTTGGTACAGTCCATTAACAAAGGCACAATTACATTTGGTTTCTAAATAAAATGTCATCTTACTCTAAACAAATACTATACATATATTTTATTCTACTGAATGCAGAATCACACATCTGATAATTTATTAATTTTAACATGTATTTGAGTAGCTTTTAAAAGCAAAAAAATGTGTTTTATAACTATCTATTATTATTATTATTATTATTATTTATTATCATCCTCATCATCATTATTATTCCTATCACAGGGTGTATGCAGGAACCCTGAAGTCACATGTAATTCCTTTAAGACCCTTTCCATACATGTTAAGACCTCATCTCCACTTGGAGTTGTAACCGGTTACCTTGGCGACACACTTGACCTCACATTGACTATACACAGTATTGATTGTCCTTCCTCCTTATCTTCCAACCATTTGGACGCAGACTTGCATTTCCCCATAACGATGTTGTTTAACAACCGGCGTAAACGGACCTTCGCGTTATCAAGCAGTGAGCGTGCGATGTCCTGTTCAGATGACGTCAAACCCAACGGGATGCCATCAATAAACTACACAGAATCACACTACACACCTACGCCATGATTACATTCAGGCAGACTGTAGAGTACAACCTCTTTGGACCATTTATATATTTATTTTACATGTTATAGTTGTACTGTGAATTGTGTACTGTACTGCAAAGCACGTGTTGAGAAGGGTGCTATATAAATAAAGTTTTACTTACTTACTTTATATACTGTAAGGGACTGAGAGGCGGAGTACATTATATTACATTACATTTAGCTGACGCGTTTATCCAAAGCGACTTACAATAAGTGCGTTCGACCAACAAAATACAACCTTGAAGAAAACAGAATCATAAGTACATCAGGTTTCATAGAGCCAAAACATTTCAAGTGCTACTCAGCTGGCTTTAGGTAAGCCAGTCCTTTGTTAGTATATAAGTGCTTTGTTAGTAATTCTATGGCTGGAAGTGGAGTCGAAAGAGATGAGTTTTCAGTCCGGAAGGTGTGTAAGCTATCTGCTGTCCTGATGTCAATGGGGAGCTCATTCCACCATCTTGGAGCCAGGATAGCAAACCCACGTGTTTCTGCTGATGGGAACTTGGGTCTCCCTCGCAGCGAGGGTGCAGCGAGTCGTTTGGTTGATGCAGAGCGGAGTGCACGTGCTGGGGTGTACGGTTTAACCATGTCCTGGATGTAGGAAGGGCCAGATCCATTCGCAGCATGGTACGCAAGTACCATTGTCTTGAAGTGGATTCTATCAGTTACCGGAAGCCAGTGAAGGGAGTAGTGGGAGGCACCTCCATTCCCAACAGGTGGCTCCACCCGCTTCCAATTAACAGTATTGGGAGCAGGTGTTGAGACCTCACACCTGGTGCTAATCACTCCCTCAAGGGAGACAAAGCACCCAGAGTTGCTCAGTTGTGTGCGGCATATGAAGGGAGCAGGAGACTCCCAGCGTGAGGAAACATTTTGTAAGCTGGTAAGTCGGTTAGCGGCCCGGCTACGTTAGCCTTTGTATAGTTAAAGGTATTTTTGAGTTTAACAGCAATAAAGCGTCTTTATTGGACTTGAACACTGCCTCTGTCGTAATTGCTGCACTACCACTTTTCTCTTTATCTGCCCAGTCCTGTTACACTGGTGGAGAATGCGGGCATAAGGACTCTAGTGGTGGTGTTGCAGTCAGGACATTTTATTTCTTTTCGTTTTCAAGATGGAGGATGTACTAAGGGAGTTGGTGCATATTTCTACTGAGCAGCAGACTCTGCAACGGCAGATGATACAGGAGCAGCAGAAACAGAATGCGCTTCTCCATGTTGAGGTCCAAAAATGCCTAACCGCAGCCTCTCCTACCCAGAGGGAAGCAACCGTGCAGCCTAACCCAGGTCGATTCATCCCCAAAATGACGGAGAGTGATGAGATAGAGGCCTACTTAACAGCCTTTGAGCGCACTGCTGAAAGAGAGGGCTGGCCAAGGGACTCCTGGGCTGATCTGGATGGACCATTCCTCCTGGGCCCGGCACAGCAAGCTTACTTCGACCTCCCTCCTGACCAAGCAAAGGTTTACGTCGTCTTGAAGAGGGAAATCCTGGCGAGGTATGGCTACAGCTTAGCAGCAAGAGCTCAGCGGTTCCATGACTGAAAATACAAGCCAGAGTTGTCAGCCAGGGCCCAGATGTATGACCTAGGCCGGATAACCAGAGCCTGGCTGACATGCAACCCAGAAAAGTTGAGTGTTTTAGAGAGGATAATGATGGACAAATATATTCGGTCTCTGCCCTATGAGACCAAGAAAATGGCAAGCACTCCCTTCATGTCCAAGATAATGAAGGATCTCTGCAGGCTCTTCAAGGTAAAGCAGCTTCGTACATCTGTCTACCATCCTCAGACAGACGGATTGGTAGAACGCTTTAACAAGACGTTGAAATCCATGTTAAAGAAAGTTGTTGACAAGGAGGGTCGTAACTGGGACCAGCTTCTGCCCTATGTCCTGTTTTCAATCAGGGAATTTCCACAGGCTTCAACCAGTTTCTCCCCCTTCGAGTTGCTGTATGGCCGACAGCCCAGAGGACTTCTCGAATACCTGGGCTTCAACATTGGGCGGGGCAACGTTAGACCACAAGAAAGGAAGGTTCAGGCGATCCAGGACTGGCCACGGCCGTTAACAAAGAAGCAGGTGAAAACCTTCTTGGGTCTGACGTCCTACTATTGCCGTTTCATCCCAAACTTCTCCACAGTAGCCTCTCCCCTTACAGACCTGACCAGAGACTCACAGCCGCTAATGGTCAAGTGGACAGGAGAGGCTGAACACGTCTTGGAGGGACTTAAGAGGGCTCTCTGCGCACGGCCGGTGCTGGTGACCCCAGACTTCAGCCGGGGGATGATTGTGCAGACGGATACGTCAGAGGTGGGCATAGGAGCAGTACTGTCCCAGGAGGTTAATGGTGAGGAACACCCCGTCATGTACATCAACCGGAAGCTGAACACAAGGGAACAATGGTATGCTACTGTGGAGAAAGAAGGCCTCCAGTATGACCTCTTGGGACGTCACTTCACTCTGGTAACTGATCATGCTCCACTGATCTGGATGGCAAATAAAAAAGACACACACGCTAAAGTAGGAAGGTGGTTTGTCTCACTACAAGAGTTTAACTTCTCTATCATCCACAGAGCCGGAACCAAGCATGGGAATGCAGATGCCCTGTCCCGTAGAGATGCCCTGTGGACCATGGTCACCTCTCCTCGGCCAGAACTGAAGGGGTTAGCGGCCCGGCTACGTTAGCCTTTGTATAGTTAAAGGTATTTTTGAGTTTAACAGCAATAAAGCCTCTTTTTTGGACTTGAACACTGCCTCTGTCGTGATTGCTGCACTACCACTTTTCTCTTTTTCTGCCCAGTGCTGTTACAATACTTATTGAAAACAAGCTACAAAATGTAATACCTTGGAAAATGCAGTTTAATACTTTTTAATAGCCTTAATTTTGTTTTTAAGACCCTACGGACACCCTGCTATCATTCATATTTAATTTGTATTATTATAATGTTTTTTTCTGTGGTTAATCTGGTGTATGTACTGCATTAAATGGCCGTGCGTTGGATGTTGAACTTGTGAAGAAAGTGCGTTCAGTTATAAATAAAGCTTTCACACAGACTGCTGTAGATAATGAGCCTTATTCCAGTTTAACAGTGTTTTTCAGAGCCGCCCGTCTTCTTTCTGATCATCTGACTCCAGAATCCCCATCAAATAAAGTCTCCCACACCTTTTTAAATGGCCTCATTTACAGTGCTTCCTCTGCAAAGTGCCACATGCATCCGAGCCATTTCCTTCCCGTGTAAGAAATATCAAAGTGTGACATTTGTTATAGATTATAATCATTTCTGTGTTATGAGGACAGCATACAGATGGTGTTATGTATTCAGCAGGACGGCGTGTCATTTCACTCACCAGCAGTAACCCGGAGCTTTATCAAAAGCCTCTCTGTTAATAGTAAAGGATGTAGTCGAAGGTTTTTAAATATATTTTTCCAAAGTAAAGTGGCTACAGCTAATAAACTTTATAGGAACAATCTGTGTTTAATGCTGCGTTCACACCGGACGCGATGCGAATATTCGCTTCGCTCTAATCGCTCGAGTTACACCGTGGCTGCCAGCTGTGTTTACTCGCGTCATTCAAACAAGACGCGCTGGCTCGGGAACTACAACTACAACAAAATGAACATATTTTACCGTGATAAAATTGTAATACACGTTTCTAAATGATGCCGAAGTAACAACATACTGATACCGGTGAGTAAAAACCATGAATTAATGCTTTGACAAGTCTGCAGACAGACGGCAGGCGACAAACCTTTTAAAATGCGTGTTTTCTGAATGGAGATCGGCTAAGCTAACGCAGTATATGCTCACTCCACACTCATAACAACGGCCTACAGACATAAATAAACCAGTGATGTATTCACCATGACACAGGCAGTCTGTGGTTTGTACTTGTTTAACTTGTGTCCAGTTTCTGAACAGATATGAGGAGCTGTGATCTCTGAGTGCTAACTGCTAACAGCTAATGGCTGATGTTTTCTGGTTGAACGTCAGTGATGGCAGGTTGAGATCCTCACGGCTGATTGGCTTCCGCGAGAACACGTCACGTGAATTTGACGCTCGAGTTTAAAAAATTGAACTCTCGCGGCACCGTTCAATCGCTTCAATCGTGTGATTCGCGCCGCGTCCACCGCTTCACGCTCGCCGTCGGAGCGAATTCGCGTCTGTCCGCGTCTCTGCATTGACTTTACATGTAATCGCGCCGCCCCCAAACATCGCATCGCGTCCGGTGTGAACGCAGCATAAGAGGTACGCTGCGGAGTAGTTCTTCTGAATCGTATACATTGACAGTTATTCAATATGTGTTTTATTCATAAAATACTTTCAGGTAAAGGGAATATTCCTGAGCATTTCAATAGGTACTAAATGCTTCAAGAAATTCATTTAACACCATTTAACAATGTGTTAAAGCAGTTGTTTCCATATATACAAGCGTAAGTTCACATTTCCTTTCTTTGCTTTGAGTAGCTGTTCTTAAAGTTTGCCATCATTATTGAATTCAAGCGTTTGTTTGTATATTTGTTTATACATTCAGTCAGCTGAATGCAATGCTTGGAGATCTACTGTTTGTGTGTTTATTTTGTGTACAGTGATAATGTTACAACAACAACAACAACAACAGTAAAACTCATAGCAATCTATACGTTTATGTTTTGTTCCTGTATTTCAGTTTCACAACAGATAACTTGGGTCAAGCAAGAAATCACGTCTTCATTCGAGGACAGGCAGAGTAGAACCTGCAGATTTCTATAAATACGGTATTACGGTCTGCAATAGTATGGTTTGTTTTTGGCTGGTCATTTAGTGCAGTTCATCTATGTTATTGAGTCAAGTTGTTGCTGTTTTACCATCTGTATACGCTAGCTTTCCCAGCTACTGTCAAGCCTTCTTTATGAAGCTGATATATATATATATAAATATATATATATATATTTCTAGCTCAGTACCTTTGTGTCTTGCAAAGTAGCGTCCCAGCACGATGAGTAGACAGAGCATGGCGAACACCACCA
>CADEHL010001326.1:412105-497105 GCA_902827135.1 Harpagifer antarcticus
GCCGACTCCGCCTACTAAGGGCTTCACGGCAACTCTGCAGAATCCTATGGGTGACGTCACGGACACTACGTCCATTTATATATACAGTTTATGTAGATCAGGGGTCTCTCTCCAACCTTTCTTCATCTGAGAGCTACTTTGAAAAAATGAAAGTGGCCAAGAGCTACTTGCATCACATCGCTTACATTTCCTCACATAGCCCTCATCAGTTGAATTAAGCTATACTTTTGTACCCGTGTGAAATTGCAATACCTAAAGCTTATCACAAATCTTAACTTCACATCAAGGTCCAAGAAAACGAAAATGTCTCGCATATTATTATCGCCCACATAATGAGTACATCACTGAACATTCACATACATGTCCTTAATCACCACCTTCTCTCTCTCCCTCTCTCTCCCTCTCCTGACAGCCTGTCAGTATCTCATGCAGCTCACTGATCCAGTAATGAGTGACCCGACAGTGAAGAATACATATATTTATAATGACTAGTGTAGCTTGTTCCAGAGGTAGATAAAATAGCTAAGTGTGTTAGGTCTAACTCTTGTGTGTTTCGCTCCGCTTACCGGTCCGGCGGGCGGAGCTGCAGGATTTCTGCTTCACACACTTTGCATACCGCTATTTTACTGTCTTTTTCGGACACCTTGAAATAATGCCAGACCGGTGAAGCCATTTTGGCGAGCTTGTTTTGCCGCACACAGAGAAAAGTGTCATGTATTTTACGTCATGCGATCGGCATGTTTAGAGAGCACCGATCGATCGGAGCATCCCTAGTTCTTACGGCCCCTACACACGGCGGCGTGCATTGCCGCTTCAACGCTTCTGCCCATTCACTTTGAATGGGGTGACGTCACGATTCGCCGAACTGCATTGTGGGAGCAAAGCGTAGATTCTCTCGCGGTGCTCGCTGCAAAAGTAGAGCAATGTTCTACTTTTGCCGCCTCGACGGAGGCGTCAGCCAATCGAATCATATGCCAGTGCAAGCTCTAGCTATTGAACCACATGCTTGTGTGTCTGGGGCGGGAGATTCATGTGATTGGTTGTTGGTCGAGTTTCAGCCCCCCCCCCGCCGGCAAGCGACAACGCACGCCGCCGTGTGTAGGGGCCGTTACGGTGCGTCCACACGGCAGTGTCGCGTTGAAGCTTGCCGGTGGGCGTGTCTGGCGTGCGACCAACAACCAATCACATCAATCTCCCGCCCCGGACACGCAAGCACGCGGTTTGATTGGCTAGAGCCTCTACTTGCATTTGATTTGATTGGCTGGCACTTCCAACGACGCTTGATAAGTTGAACTTGTCTCAACTTTCAAAGCGAGCAACGGAACCACAATGCAGTTCGGCAAAGCGTGACGTCACCCCGTTCAAAGTGAATGGGAAGCGTCTCCGTTGAAGCACGCGACGCTGCCGTGTGGACGTACCGTTAGCATTCAGAACTATTCCATTAGCTTCTCACTAAAAAAAACCTCCTCTAACACTATTTTCTCCCAGAAAGAGAAGCAGAAGGCAATACTTTATTAAGGAGAAAGAGAAACATCAGAGACTCTAAAGGAATAAAAGAGAGGGGGGTCTAGCTGTCAGACCCAACAAAACATTACCTGATGGATCTAATGGGTTATTTTGACTTCAGAATCTCTTCTTTAGAGCTGGGCAGATTCAATTAAAGCGAGCAGGGATCCTCTGACATCCAATTCTCTCTCGTCAGGCCGAGCTTTAACACTCTGTCCTATTACCATGTTAATGTGGACTCTGGCTTTAGGGTGTGTGCGTGCGTGTGTGTGTGTGTGTGTGTGTGTGTGTGTGTGTTGTCAGGGGGCAGGAGGTGGATTGGACGATGGCTGTAAAAAAAGGTCTATATCAAACTATCCTTGTGTGGTGTTTAAATCAAATTCACACATTTGACATTTTAACTAAAATAACATTTATACTCATATTTTTGTTTTTCTTGTTCATCCAGTGGAATAAAAATAAATATTATTAAAATAAATGTGTGTACAGGGTGACTTTACAACATCTGTTCAGGGACTACAGATTAAAAAATAATAATACATTTAAATAAATACATAATAATAATACATAATAAATTGAAAAATATTGTATTATTATAAATAAATAAATACACTTTGGATTTAAATTTAAATTCCATAGACTGGGTATTTTTTGTTAATATATATATATATATATATATATATACTTTCATTGTTAAATGTGATCTAGCAGAGTGTATTCGCAGGCTTTAATTATATATCTTTATATTATATATTTATATTCTTGGAAATTAAGATGTAGATCATTTATGTGAGGGATTGCGCATGTTATTTTATCTCTGAATTGCTTTTTCAAACCCAAATAACGTCCAAGGTTTCATAGTTTCCACTTTAATAAACCTGATCAATTTAATATAATTTAAAGGTCACCTATCACGCTACTTTTAGGCAATAGCAAAGGTCTCAGATATATACAAATATATAAAAAACATTTCTATGAAGTGTTTTGCTCCAAACACCAAACAGATCATTCTAGCCACGCCTCAAATCCCTCTATTTCACTTCCTGTTTCAAAAGTGCTGATTTGGGGATAAAGCTTTAAAGAGGAGGGGTCTGAGCTCATGCGGGACCCGGCAGCTACCGTCTAAACTAAATGCTGCCGTGATGAAACGCCATATCATGGATTATCAAGGATCTGAAACAGTCTGGAGCTCAAAGGCTTTCTCTCTTGCCGGTTATACCACAAGGTGAGTTCCTTTTTACTTCCTGCTTCTTCACACACATGCTCTCCAGTACAGGTTAGCTCTGAGTGTTAGCGATGCTAATGTAAACACCAACCATATTACGTCCAAAACAGTCGGGCATTGTTTCTGATAGCAACTTTCTGATTGGGCCGTGGGTCCACATTTCAGATATTACGTCATATCGGACGCAAATCTGGATCAGCTCCGTTGTTCCCCGTTTTTAGAGATTTGGGTACGGAGGAAAAGAGAGAGGGTTTATTTCCTGACACTGCGTGAGTTCCCTGACGCACCGGGGACACATGTTGATGTATAACAGACATCAGAAAGTGCATTTTACATGATAGGTCCCCTTTAAATGAAAGAAACTGCAGCGTTAAATTCTGAACGGCAGGTGTTAACCCATCCAGTTCTCCTGTTGAGCTGATAACATGCATGTTTTTAACTTTTCACTTTGCAGCATTTGCAGATCAATAAGAAAACTGAGGTGAGACGTGATTAAAAATGTCTCTTTTCTTCAAACATGACAGGAAATGAAGAAAACAACAAAATCAGATAAATAACAAAAAAATAAAACAACACAATCTGTTATTTTCACAGGAGGATGTGTGTGTATCGTGTTTTCATTACTGATTGTGCTCTGGCAGAATAATGTTTTCCTAGTTTCCACAAAGTGTTTTACAAAGTGGGTCTGATTTAAAAAAAACAATAGCTGTCATTTCACATAAAAGGTTTCATTTCCTGAAATCAAAGTGAGCGTATTTTCTGGGTTTCGACCCCTGCAGTTCACTCAGAAACATTAAGAGATCCCTGGAAGGACGGCTGTTTCCTGTCCGAATCAAACGAGGGTCGTCTTGTCTTTGTGTTTAAAGAGCTCTGCTCGCATGTTGCTGTCACTTTCTGCAAGCACTCAGTCCATGCATCCCATACAAAGCTATTTGCATGTCATATCAGTGTGTATCACTGACGAGCAATTACTGTCAGCCACTGAGGTTCAGTCCATCTGTGTTATTATCTCACAGCGAGAAATCACCATTATAGCCGTTATTCATAAAGAAGCACCAAGGTCCACTTGAAAGACAGAAGTTGTGATGTTAATTACAAAACAAGAGTTAAAGAAAGGGCTTTTTTTAAGGCTTGTGGTGCCTTTTAATTACCTAAAATATTTGCTTTAGTTATTGAACTTGTTATGGCCTTCATTCAGCAGTACAGGTGGCTCACTACGGCTAAATAGTCGCTCTAAAATTACCTTTAATGAGATAATTGTCACATATTTTATCACAAAATGTATTATTTATATCTCATGTTTTTGTCTTCACCTGTCCTTTAAACACTTAATCAATCAATTTCCCCTTATACAATTTTCTTTTATTAGACAAACTAACCTAAAACTATTTTAAAGGAACCTGTAAAAATACATTAAATAAAAGTAATTCTTTAGCTCAGCGCCGACTCACAGCTAACTCTCCATTTTTAAATATCACATCAATTATAACACCATCACAAAGGGTCTTCAACAAAGTGTCCAGAGGGCTGATCCGAGGGCCAATCAGCAGTGGTCATTCTGTCAGCAGGGGAGGGGGGGGGGGGGAAAGGGCACTTAAGTGTGAATATGGAGTATTTTAGAACGCTTTGTCGGGGCCTGATTTTTGAGCAGAGGAGATCTCCTAATTGGATCTTCTAATCTGCTAATTAGTGATTTCACTGGTGTGCCTGCAGACAGAAGGGCAATCAGGAATATGTGTGTGTGTGTGTGTGTGTGTGTGTGTGTGTGTGTGTGTGTGTGTCATAAGAGCTCGTGGAGATCCTCTTCCATTGCCCACCACACTCAGGTTAAAGAGTGAATGTAATTAAAGTCCCAACGAACCTCATTCACTGAACCTATTTAGAAATGTCAGCGAGCTCCTGACGTACAAGAGACGCAGAGTTAGATTCATTTATAAAAAGACAGTCGTCAAAAACTACAAGTTAAAAGGTCGAATAAAGTTTAAAATGAAATTATTTGAATCAACGTCACACGGTTTGGACTCCAGCTTTGGTTAAGAGACATGGACAGGAAGTAGAGTTTGTGATGTGAAGTCACTGCTGACTCTCGATAACGTGTGAGATTAATAGAAACCCTCCAGTGACTCTTCCTGATCTTTGTCTAAATAGATAAATACTTCATTAATCCAAATGTGAGCAATCTTTAAAAATAAATCTATATTTATTTCTTTATTTAGTTTTTTATTTCAAATTGTTTCTACAACTTTATATTATATACATATTTATTATTTTACTCTAACTTATATGCATTATTTTATCATTTTTATTTGGTATTTTACTTAACTCACCTATCATGCTACTTTTAGGCAATAGCATAGGTCTCAGATAAATACAATTATATTAAAAACACGTCTATGAAGTGTTTTGCTCCAAACACCAAACAGATCATTCTAGCCTCATATCCCTCTATTCCACTTCCTGTTTCTAAAGTGCTGATTTGGGGATAAAGCTTTAAAGAGGAGGGGTCTGAGCTCATGCGGGACCCGGCAGCTACCGTCTAAACTAAATGCTGCCGTGATGAAACGCCATATCATGGATTATCAAGGATCTGAAACAGTCTGGAGCTCAAAGGCTTTCTCTCTTGCCGGTTATACCACAAGGTGAGTTCCTTTTTACTTCCTGCTTCTTCACACACATGCTCTCCAGTACAGGTTAGCTCTGAGTGTTAGCGATGCTAATGTAAACACAGACCATATTACGTCCAAAACAGTCGGGCATTGTTTCTGATAGCAACTTTCTGATTGGGCCGTGGGTCCACATTTCAGATATTACGTCATATCGGACGCAAATCTGGATCAGCTCCGTGGTTCCCCGTTTTTAGAGATTTGGGTACGGAGGGAAAGAGAGAGGGTTTATTTTCTGACGCTGCGTGAGTTCTCCGACACACCGGGGACACATGGTGATGTATAAAGGACATCAGAAAGTGCATTTTGCATGATAGGTCCCCTTTAAGTTCTCAAGTTATAAGATTATAATTATATGTATATATGTACAATTATATTTAGAAAATATAAATAATATATAAATACAATTTGATTGATAGATTGAGTAGTTTTAGACCACAAATATTTGTATTCTATTATTTGTTTTCTTTTATTGGACATTTTAATTTGACTTATATTCCTTTATATCTACATTATTTATTTTTATTTATTTTACCCTTTTATTGCACTTATTTTTACATTTACATATATTATTTATATATTATATATATTTATTTTTATTTATTTTACCCTTTTATTGCACTTATTTTTACATTTACTTATATTATTTATATATTATACATTTTTATTTTATTCTAATTACAAAAATGTTGATTCTGATTCTAATATTTCACTACAAAATTAAAATGATTATTAGTCATTTTATGTACTGAAAGTCAGTAATATTCTGTATGAGAGGCGGTTTCCCCTGTGAATGAAGATTAATGCTTTCAGGCGGACACACCTAATTATTTTTTTGTCGAAGGTGATATGAAGCTCAGCGCAAGTTCAACCAGGAAGACAGTCTTTTATTACTCTCTCTCCTCTCAATAAGTGATCGGGGGCGTCACTCCCCAGCTTAACCAATCACTTCGCTCTATTCTCACAAGCCTATCATAGCGCTCCGCTAACCCTTTTAAATCTGCTCTGACAGCTGTCATTTCAGGTGACTCGACGCAACCCTTCTCCCCCCCTTTTCACCTCCTGTCCCTCTGAATCCAGGGTCAAGCTAAGCCCCTCCCCTTCAGACCGACCCCAACCATCCATTCACCACCACCAGGGTCAAGCTAAGCCCCTCCCCTTCAGACCGACCCCAACCATCCATTCACTACCACCAGGTTCACGCTAAGCCCCTCCCCTTCAGACCGACCCCAACTATCCATTCACCACCACCAGTGTCAACTAAGCCCCTCCCCTTCAGACCGACCCCAACCATCCATTCAACACCACCAGGGTCACGCTAAGCCCCTCCCCTTCAGACCGACCCCAACCATCCATTCACCACCACCAGGGTCAAGCTAAGCCCCTCCCCTTCAGACCGACCCCAACCATCCATTCACTACCACCAGGTTCACGCTAAGCCCCTCCCCTTCAGACCGACCCCAACTATCCATTCACCACCACCAGGGTCAAGCTAAGCCCCTCCCCTTCAGACCGACCCCAACCATCCATTCACTACCACCAGGTTCACGCTAAGCCCCTCCCCTTCAGACCGACCCCAACTATCCATTCACCACCACCAGTGTCAACTAAGCCCCTCCCCTTCAGACCGACCCCAACCATCCATTCAACACCACCAGGGTCACGCTAAGCCCCTCCCCTTCAGACCGACCCCAACCATCCATTCAACACCACCAGGGTCAAGCTAAGCCACTCTCCTTCAGACCGACCCCAACTATCCATTCACCACCACCACCAGGGTCAAGCTAAGCCCCTCCCCTTCAGACCGACCCAAACCATCCATTCAACACCACCAGGGTCAAGCTAAGCCCCTCCCCTTCAGACCGACCCCAACTATCCATTCACCACCACCACCAGGGTCAAGCTAAGCCCCTCCCCTTCAGACCGACCCAAACCATCCATTCAACACCACCAGGGTCAAGCTAAGCCCCTCCCCTTCAGACCGACCCCAACCATCCATTCACCACCACCAGGGTCAACTAAGCCCCTCCCCTTCAGACCGACCCCAACCATCCATTCAACACCACCAGGGTCAAGCTAAGCCCCTCCCTTTCAGACCGACCCAACTATCCATTCACCACCACCAGGGTCAAGCTAAGCCCTTCCCCTTCAGACCGACCGAACTATCCATTCACCACCACCAGGGTCAAGCTAAGCCACTCCCCTTCAGACCGAACCCAACTATCCATTCACCACCACCAGGGTCAAGCTAAGCCCCTCCCCTTCAGACCGAACCCAACTATCCATTCACCACCACCAGGGTCAAGCTAAGCCACTCCCCTTCAGACCGAACCCAACTATCCATTCACCACCACCAGGGTCAAGCTAAGCCCCTCCCCTTCAGACCGACCCCAACCATCCATTCACCACCACCAGGGTCAACTAAGCCCCTCCCCTTCAGACCGACCCCAACCATCCATTCAACACCACCAGGGTCAAGCTAAGCCACTCCCCTTCAGACCGACTCAACCATCCATTCACCACCACCAGGGTCAAGCTAAGCCCCTCCCCTTCAGACCGAACCCAACTATCCATTCACCACCACCAGGGTCAAGCTAAGCCACTCCCCTTCAGACCGACCCAACCATCCATTCAGCACCACCAGGGTCAAGCTAAGCCCCTCCCCTTCAGACCGACCCCAACTATCCATTCACCACCACCAGGGTCAAGCTAAGCCACTCCCCTTCAGACCGACCCAACCATCCATTCACCACCACCAGGGTCAAGCTAAGCCCCTCCCCTTCAGACCGACCCCAACTATCCATTCCCCACTACCAGGGTCAAGCTAAGCCACTCCCCTTCAGACCGACCCCAACTATCCATTCCCCACCACCAGGGTCAAGCTAAGCCCCTCCCCTTCAGACCGACCCCAACTATCCATTCCCCACTACCAGGGTCAAGCTAAGCCCCTCCCCTTCAGACCGACCCCAACTATCCATTCACCACTACCAGGGTCTAGACCCCGGGGGGTTTCATCGGATCGGTTCTACCCTCCCGAATGATACTCCTGCACAACAGGGCCTAATCGCCAAAACTCCTTTACATTCATTTGTGTATTCCTGGCAATAAATATGTATTCTTTCATCAAAACCGTCTCTCCTGGTTGAAGTATTATTAGAAACAACACGGCGACTCCACAGCGATCCCCGATAGAAATTAATATTTGAACTTATTACGGGTTTCTTGGACCTCCTTCATAAATGAGTTTTTCTACACTTGTGCAGATTAAGAGGGGGCCGTCACATAATTTCTCTGTAATTGAATTAGACAAAGCAAAGAAGAGAGTGACACTTAATTTCATTATGAATTAATAACGTTTGGGCGTTAAAATGACGGTTGTAATGAGCTGCTATAGTGAGGCATTTCCTACTGGGAATAAAACACACTCTCAACTTCCCCAAACTTCTGGATATAGAATTGAAACGCAGCTGTAAAAAGAAAGAAATTGTCTAATTTCCGCCTGGAAAACAGGTGCACAGGATAACGAGCAAGACGCTGTTTTTTTGTTATTTCCTCGTGTTATAGAGAGCTTTGTGAACATAATGAATGATATTTCAGAGCCAAAACAACACGCTGCCTTGAAGGGAATAAGCCAATACTGCATTATCTCCAAAGAAACCTTGCACCTTGTTTCCCTTTTCCTCTCTGATGGAGCTATTCATCATTAATCTAATCACGCTCGGTGTTCATCCAAAATGTAATACAATTATGGGCTATAACTGTTCTCAGGATATTAAGCTGTATCTAGGCCACGGCTGGCTCAATAAACACCTTCTAATAATGTCTTTTAGTGGTCTCCGGAGCCTCTTATCCCAACACATCCAGGGCCCAAATGAGTGTGTTGCACCGATGCACATTAGTCCTGTTAATGGGGACAAAAAAGGAAAGCCAGTGGAGCTTCTCTACATCCAGACCTTTCTCTTCTCAGGCGTGATTATCAAACCCCCTCCTCCTGTCACTGATCTGGCTCCATTTCCTTCACTCATTTCAACCCGGCTGGAAAACTCCCCAGGATGTGAAAGCACTTATTTTTTATAAAAAGGCATGATTTGGCAAAGCTAGCATTTAGCTAGTGAAGCCACAGGTGAGCAAAGCTTCATTTGTTATTAAAACTGAAAAAGGAGTGCATTGTCTCTAATGGCCACAAGGGGGCGACTCCACTGGTTACAAAAATAGTCCAATTGTATAGAAGTCTATGAGAAGATGACCTTACTTCTCACTTGATTTATTACCTCGGTGAACATTTTCCAGACAAGTTTACAGTCTCAATCTCTATCTGCAAGTGTTCTTCCATACAACATGGTGTTTATTTACGTAAATTAGGGTCCTTTTTAGAGTAAAATGCACCCTCGCTGCGAGGGGGAACCAAGTTCCCATCAGCAGAAACACGTGGGTTTGCTATCCTGGCTCCAAAATGGTGGAATGAGCTCCCCATTGACATCAGGACAGCAGAAAGCTTACACACCTTCCAGACTGAAAACTCAACTCTTTCGACTCCACTTCCAGCCATAGAATTACTAACAAAGCACTTATATACTAATAAAGGACTGGTTTATCTATAGCCAGCTGAGTAGCACTTGAAGTGTTTGGCTCAGTTCAACATGAAAATGTGCTTTTCTGCGCTTGGTTACTACTTCATTAATCTCAGGAAAAACAATTCTAGTTTGTGTTTAAATACCTACGGAATTGGCGCGACGAATAAATTAACAGCGGTCTCTTTGGCCAAAGTCGAATCACAAATCCACCTTAACCATACTTCCTAACAATCACGTGAAATACGTATGAATTGACATGTTGGAGTTTAGCTACGTACAGGGTAAGATAACATTATCTATCAAACTGAAAGTGAAATTAAAGACGAAAACTCACTATAAAGTAATTTTACTCAATGAACCACTAGCGAAACACAAGTCTACAGTTCATCTGTGTGAACGACCTTGACCGGAGAATGGTGTGTTTACTGCAAGCGTGTAAATGTTTGTATCCATTGTCTCTTTTTCCAGGATTAGCTCCTCATTTCCTTGGCACAGTTCCTTCACTCAGGGATGCTCTGCTGTGTACACAGATCCACACAAAGCCCCCGATGTAATTTCACTGATAAGACTCTGTGTCACAACAACTGAAACACACCGGCTCCTCTGTTGTTATTATCAGGACACAAGAGGAGGGACCGGATGAGGGACTCCATTAATTCAATGTCTCATCTTCTGTCATTTGACCTTGATGAGGTTTTATTTTTAGATCTCGTGCTCACAGTTTTATGCTTTAAAAATGAGTAGCAACAAGACTAGGGCTGCATAATTAACCAGAAATGTTATTGAAATTGCAATATGGACAAGTGCAATATTCAAATAGCAGGAAGCAGAATATTTGTTAAAGGCTAAATATGTGGTAAAATACATTTTGAATGACGTATTGTGGAGCTGCAGAGATATCCAGTTTTCTACCGAATAACCGACATACGGTGTAGGAATATAACACATAACACAAGCTAACAAGATTTAACAACTAAACTTAATCACGACCAACATTAGCCACCTTTAGTTTAGCGGTGGAGAAGTTAAGTCATGTGAACATGCTGTAGCTCCTTTATAGCCCAACATTAGCCGCCTTTAGCTTAGCGGTGGTGACGTGACAGTTTAGTGGTGGTGACGTGACGTCATGTGACCGTGTTGTAGTTCCTTTATAGACTAACGTTAGCCGCCTTTAGCTTAGCGGTGGTGACGTGACAGTTTAGTGGTGGTGATGTGAAGTCATGTGACTGTGCTGTTGTTCCTTTATAGACTAACGTTAGCCACATTTAGCTGAACGGTGGTGACGTGAAGTCATGTGACCGTGCTGTTGTTCCTTTATAGACTAACGTTAGCCACCTTTAGCTTAGCGGTGGTGATGTGAAGTCATGTGACCGTGCTGTAGTTCCTTTATAGCCAACATTAGCCTCCTTTAGCTTAGCGGTGGTAACGTGATAGCTTAGCGGTGGTGACGTGAAGTCATGTGACCGTGCTGTAGTTCCTTTATAGCCCAACATTAGCCCCCTTTAGCTTAGCGGTGGTGACGTGAAGTCATGTGACTGTGCTGTAGTTCCTTTATAGCCCAACATTAGCCACCTTTAGCTTAGTGGTGGTGACGTGAAGTCATGTGACCGTGCTGTAGTTCCTTTATAGCCCAACATTAGCCGCCTTTAGCTTAGCGGTGGTGACGTGAAGTCATGTGACCGTGCTGTAGTTCCTTTATAGCCCAACATTAGCCCCCTTTAGCTTAGCGGTGGTGACGTGAAGTCATGTGACTGTGCTGTAGTTCCTTTATAGCCCAACATTAGCCACCTTTAGCTTAGTGGTGGTGACGTGAAGTCATGTGACCGTGCTGTAGTTCCTTTATAGCCCAACATTAGCCTCCTTTAGCTTAGCGGTGGTGACGTGAAGTCATGTGACCGTGCTGTAGTTCCTTTATAGCCCAACATTAGCCGTCTTTAGCTTAGCGGTGGTGACGTGAATTCATGTGACCGTGCTGTAGTTCCTTTATGGCCTAATGTTAGCTTTTTGCTTCAAAATTAATTGGTGTTAATTTGTGGAGATTATCCTGTTAACAACGCTGTTCCACTGCAAAATATATAACTGAAATTTCTCAAAATGGTTTAATCCCAGCTACTTCATAAATAGTAATAAGCTAAAAAGTTTTTTTCAAACCCGTCTGGACACTGTACTGTAAAGCAGGCTGTGAAGTTTTTTTGCACGGACCTGTAGCTGCAGAGCCAAGAATATAAATTAATTCAGCTGTTCTGTAAAGATGGAGGCCTAGTAGGATATGTTCTTTGTTGTCATGGTTTCTATGCCCTCTTTGTCACGTTATTTCGGCCGTCTTTGAGTGTTGTGGCAAAATCTCTGCTAGGTGTAGCAGCGCCGACAAAGAGCGGCAGTGATAATACAATCCTCTAACAGGAGCTGAGCCTCACCTCAAAGGAAATCCAGACCAGTTTACATGCATGGATGGTGTCAGGAAAATATATAAATAAATGAAAATCTGCTGCATTCAATGTGTAGCTCACATTATAGAGAGTATCAAATCAGCTGGAGGTGAAGCCAGTGACAATTGAGGATCTCTACAACTGTCCTTTTTACACAAAATATGTTTATTAGTTGACAGTTAGGATTCATTTTTTATTTTAGTGTAAGCACGGAAAAAATTGAACCGTTGACTTTATCTAAATGTATTATGTCAAATGATTTCACAAAACTGTATTAGGGGTAGACCTAGGACCAGGTGGAGGGATTATATCTCTTCTCTGGCCTGGGAGCGCCTTGGGATCCCCCAGTCAGAGCTGGTTGATGTGGCCGGGGAAAGGAACGTTTGGGGCTCTCTGCTGGAACTGCTACCCCGGCGACCCGACCACGGATAAGCGGGAGAAGATGGATGGATTCAACTGTTTCATATGAGTGTTGAGAGCTGTATCCATACCTCTTAATTTGACCAGATTGATGCATTTAACTTCAATTTAAAGAAACAAATCTTCCCGGGGTGCATGCCCCCGGACCCCCCAAGAGGATGTGAGGTCATCAACATGGAGACGATACTAGATAAGTGTGCACACTCATTATATACACTACACATTTGTCTTGGATTAGTTAACACCATAGTCCTTAATATATTTGTCGAAAGGCAGGAAATGGAATTAAATCGAGAACAATGTTTCAATGCGGAGGACCCCTGTTTTGTGTCCCCCCCACTTCTCAAACCAAAGTTACACTCTTGGCTGTGAATGATACCAAATACAATTCACTGTTTACAAAGTTGGTACTAGAATAAATTACACATCACTGTATGAACGGAGAGTAATGGATGCCACCTGTTGACCTTTTTATCAGTTCAGATTAGAAACATCTGATCTATGTCGCAGGTGAGGGGAAAAAGATCTCCTGATTAAACTTGTCTATTTCATCACGTGAAAGCCAGATGGATCCTTAGAGGTTCACTTAACGTTCAGCAGGAGGTGAGCTATGAGAGGAGGGAGAGCTTCGTCACCTGCCATATCCAACGTGAGTCTGAAACTAATTAATGCAGCATATGTGCCTCGTTTGAAGAGAGCCAGCCTCAAAACACATCCATCTCGGAGTTTACATAAAACACACATATATCCTTTTAAATGGTTTCCATGGTGGCACTGACTTCCATAATGGACTTCCCATTACTAATTCAGAACATTATCTCAAGCTTTTTCTCTTTACTTACTAAAAATCATGCTTTGAAGTTACATTTGTTTATTTATACTTCTGCAATGACCCTGTTTCCTGGAAGTAGTGGAGTACAAATATTTCGTTATTGTAAAATAAATAGTTCACTACTTATTTTTCTGACAACTTTTTACTTTGACTTCCTTCATGTTGAACCCAAATACCTGTACTTTCTACTTCTTACATGTTGAACACAAATACCTGTACTTTCTACTTCTTACATGTTGAACACAAATACCTGTACTTTCTACTTCTCACATGTTGAACACAAATACCTGTACTTTCTACTTCTTACATGTTGAACACAAATACCTGTACTTTCTACTTCTTACATGTTGAACACAAATACCTGTACTTTCTACTTCTTACATGTTGAACTCAAATACCTGTACTTTCTACTTCTTACATGTTGAACACAAATACCTGTACTTTCTACTTCTTACATTTTGAACACAAATACCTGTACTTTCTACTTCTTACATGTTGAACCCAAATACCTGTACTTTCTACTTCTTACATGTTGAACCCAAATACCTGTACTTTCTACTCCTTACATGTTGAACCCAAATACCTGTACTTTCTACTTCTTACATTTTGAACACAAATACCTGTACTTTCTACTTCTTACATGTTGAACTCAAATACCTGTACTTTCTACTTCTTACATGTTGAACCCAAATACCTGTACTTTCTACTTCTCTCATTTTCCAAACAGCTGGTTCCTTTAGTCTGAATGTGTGTTTGATGCGTGATCATTATTCTTTAGAGTCAATGCGTGCCTATTGATTTGAACACGATCCGTGTATCCATCATTTCCTGGTCTTCTCTCAAGAAGAGGGACCAATGGAAACGTTGTCATGTTGCCGTTGTTCAGCATGGAAACATTCATTAGCTAACAATGACATTAGTGTTCTATTAATATAAAGGGAGGTCAGGTACTCTTTAAAGCAGCTGCTAGCTATGGGTACTTTTTACTGAAGTACATTTCAAAGTTCTTTACTTTTACTTTCACCAGAGTATTTTTAAACACGAGTATCTGTACTTCTACTTGAGTAAAGGACGTGTACTTTTGCCATCTCTGCTCAAATACTACAGTAACTGAGTAAATGTATTTAGTTACTTTCCACCTCTACCTCCAAATGTGACAGTGTAGTCCTTGGAAAGAGAAAGGTCCTGCTGTGAGCAGAGTGGCCATTATCCTCTGCTTCCTCTCTACGGTTAGCTCTCTCAATTATCCGCTCCCTCCCCACGCGGCTGACAGCCGTGTTGGCAGGTGTGTCCTTTCCTCGACGCACTCACCTCTCCACATGGGAAATTAGTCTGTGCAGGTAGCCTAAAGCAGCTGACATCCGCCAGCAGCATGCCCTTTCATTATAGAGAGGAGGTGGGAGTGAGAGGAGGAGGAAGAACTAAAGCTGAACACCCAACACCAAAATGCTAACTCTGAACTGTGAGATGCTTGAGTTGAAAGAGTTCATTTACTTCATAGCATTATTATGAAGAAATTCCTCCACAAGCAAAGAGTATAGAAACCCAGACATTAGTCAGAATGTAAGCACTTCTGGTGCCCTTGCATTGAAGTCAAACTTAGCGGTTGTGACGTGAAGTCATGTGACCGTGCTGTAGTTCCTTTATAGCCCAACATTAGCCACCTTTAGCTTAGCGGTGGTGACGTGAAGTCATGTGACCGTGCTGTAGTTCCTTTATAGCCCAACATTAGCCACCTTTAGCTTAGCGGTGGTGACGTGAAGTCATGTGACCGTGCTGTAGTTCCTTTATAGCCCAACATTAGCCACCTTTAGCTTAGCGGTGGTGACGTGAAGTCATGTGACCGTGCTGTAGTTCCTTTATAGCCCAACATTAGCCTCCTTTAGCTTAGCGGTGGTGACGTGAAGTCATGTGACTGTGCTGTAGTTCCTTTATAGCCCAACGTTAGCCACCTTTAGCTTAGCGGTGGTGACGTGAAGTCATGTGACCGTGCTGTAGTTCCTTTATAGCCCAACATTAGCCTCCTTTAGCTTAGCGGTGGTGACGTGATGTCATGTGACTGTGCTGTAGTTCCTTTAGAGCCCAACATTAGCCACCTTTAGCTTAGCGGTGGTGACGTGAAGTCATGTGACCGTGCTGTAGTTCCTTTATAGCCCAACATTAGCCCCCTTTAGCTTAGCGGTGGTGACGTGAAGTCATGTGACCGTGCTGTAGTTCCTTTATAGCCCAACATTAGCCACCTTTAGCTTAGCGGTGGTGACTTGAAGTCATGTGACCGTGCTGTAGTTCCTTTATAGCCCAACATTAGCCACCTTTAGCTTAGCGGTGGTGACGTGAAGTCATGTGACCGTGCTGTAGTTCCTTTATAGCCCAACATTAGACCCCTTTAGCTTAGCGGTGGTGACGTGAAGTCATGTGACCGTGCTGTAGTTCCTTTATAGCCCAACATTAGCCCCCTTTAGCTTAGCGGTGGTGACGTGAAGTCATGTGACCGTGCTGTAGTTCCTTTATAGCCCAACATTAGCCACCTTTAGCTTAGCGGTGGTGACTTGAAGTCATGTGACCGTGCTGTAGTTCCTTTATAGCCCAACATTAGCCACCTTTAGCTTAGCGGTGGTGACGTGAAGTCATGTGACCGTGCTGTAGTTCCTTTATAGCCCAACATTAGACCCCTTTAGCTTAGCGGTGGTGACGTGAAGTCATGTGACCGTGCTGTAGTTCCTTTATAGCCCAACATTAGCCACCTTTAGCTTAGTGGTGGTGACGTGAAGTCATGTGACTGTGCTGTAGTTCCTTCATAGCCCAACATTAGCCTCCTTTAGCTTAGCGGTGGTGACGTGAAGTCATGTGACCGTGCTGTAGTTCCTTTATAGCCCATCATTAGCCGCCTTTAGCTTAGCGGTGGTGACGTGAAGTCATGTGACCGTGCTGTAGTTCCTTTATAGCCCAACATTAGCCACCTTTAGCTTAGCGGTGGTGACAAAAATGATTTCTCTACAATTAAAACTGCTCAGACATGCATTGTAGTTTTAAAGCTTAACACAATTAAGACTTCTAAGACTTAAGACTTCTGTGCAATAGTCAATCCTTAAATTATATCTTGAATTAAAAGCTAAATCCCAGATCAAATGTATGGACTGAATTTTATTGAATCGTCATCTTGTTGTTTTTGTTGACTTTCTGACTTGAACTAATAGTAAAGTATTATAATAGGATCCTCAACACCTATAATTTATAAATTCAGTTTAGGCTCCTTAGTTGCTTGACATCTTAAAAACAAGTGCGCTTCATGTTGTTCAAGGAGGTATTCCTGCTCAGATAAAGAAAGGCTTTGTAATCAACGTGTTTGTTCTCTGCTTTGTTCTTTGAGTCGGTTCAGCTTCAGCTCATTATACTGAGTCTACATAAATCTGTTTCTCTAGGTTTTTGTCTCAAATGAGCGCCTTCAACTCTGTGCGTCTCACAAGTGAAACTATCCATCGCTTCAGAGAGCTAGAAGTGCAGTGGTTTTTATCCAAATGCATAATAAAATCATAAAGTGGTGCAGCCATTACGTATTTTTGGGGGGTTAAAGGTTCAAGGCTTTATTGTCATGTGCACAGTAGCTACAGTTTAGATATGGCAATGAGAAACTTACGTCCCAGTCTAAATAAAATAGGCGTCTTAAGGCCCGGACACACCGAGCCGATTTCGGCCGTCGATGAGCGTCCTGTCACCCTACTCAGATTGGTGTGTCCTGCACCGTCGTGTCTTAGCGAATCAGAGCATGAGAAGCGAAACGGAAGTGAGGGACCCAAACAAACGATTAAGAAGGCACACAAAGACGGATATTCTTTTTCATTTTCATCTCACCCGGACGCAAGAGTTTATTTTTCATCATGGCGATCTGGAATGAAAATGGAACGCTATTTGTTGTTTGTTTATATCACGCAGTCTGTTCTTCTTCTCTCGTTTATCACGCAGTCTGTCTTCCGGTTGTTGCCTGTTTTGAATGACGAATACACACTACCGCCGCCTGCTGGTAAGGAGAGTTATTGCCACTCAGGCATGCGCAGTTCGTACGTGCAACTTGGCCGTCGGTTGAAGTCTTGTCGGTGTGTTCCATAGCGAAAACATGGCCAAGACGCAGAGACGTGAGGCGATGCAACAGTCGGACCCGTCGGGACGTGTTCTTTGGTGTCAGATTGGTGTCTGACTTAAAGCCAATGGGATTATTTTACAGTTTAGGGAAAAATCCCATTGGTTTTAAGTCAGACACCAAGCTGACACCAAAGAACACGTCCCGACGGGTCCGACTGTTGTGTCGCCTCACGTCTCTGCGTCTTGGCCATGTGTCGCTCTGGAACACACCGACAAGACTTCAGCCGACACATGGCCGAGACGAGAGGCGATGCAACAGTCGGACCCGTCGAGACGTGTTCTTTGGGGTCAGCTTGGTGTCTGACTTAAAGCCAATGGGATTTTTCCCTAAACTGTAAAATAAGTCGTTATTGGAGAGACTTCCTTGAGTTTAATTCTGGTTTGAATCGTATTTCTTTTAAAAATGGTCTCCTATTCTACCATCTTTCTACACTGTTTGTTTAAACCATCAAATTGTTGTATCCTTTTCTTTTTAAACATTTGTAACTACGCAAGTTATCGGAGGGACTCTCCTCTTGTTTGAATAGTCTTCTAAACATTGTTCCAATCTTACCTTTTTCTAAACCATATGTATTTTTTATAGCCTGCTCCAAATTGGTTTGTGTTTTGTATTTTAAACCTCAATTTAGGACTAATTTGTTTTTTTCTTCGCTGTTTTTATAAAGGATTTTGAAACATGGATTTGAAAAGTGCAAATTAAAAGAACCGTGGCAATTTGCTCGCCAACAGAAAAGAAAGTGTCATTGTTGGACAGCCTGTCCAGAATTTCTCTTGGGGTTTATTCTCCTGTGAATAGTCTATTATTTCTTTCAAAATTGTCTCATTTTCTTCCATGGTTCTCCACCAAATTGTTTTATCATTTTCTTTTAAACGTAATTACAGATTTCTTTGGCTGTCTTTGTGAAGCACTTTGTAACTCAGATTTTAAAGAGTCCTCTCCTGCTGATGTTCAGGTGTATATCAGTATGTAGTGTCTCTACTTTAAAGAGTCCTCTCCTGCTGATGTTCAGGTGTATATCAGTATGTCGTGTCTCTACTTTAAAGAGTCCTCTCCTGCTGATGTTCAGGTGTATATCAGCATGTGGTGTCTCTACTTTAAAGAGTCCTCTCCTGCTGATGTTCAGGTGTATATCAGTATGTAGTGTCTCTACTTTAAAGAGTCCTCTCCTGCTGATGTTCAGGTGTATATCAGTATGTAGTGTCTCTACTTTAAAGAGTCCTCTCCTGCTGATGCTCAGGTGTATATCAGTATGTAGTGTCTCCACTTTAAAGAGTCCTCTCCTGCTGATGTTCAGGTGTATATCAGTATGTAGTGTCTCTACTTTAAAGAGTCCTCTCCTGCTGATGTTCAGGTGTATATCAGTATGTAGTGTCTCTACTTTAAAGAGTCCTCTCCTGCTGATGCTCAGGTGTATATCAGTATGTAGTGTCTCCACTTTAAAGAGTCCTCTCCTGCTGATGTTCAGGTGTATATCAGTATGTAGTGTCTCTACTTTAAAGAGTCCTCTCCTGCTGATGTTCAGGTGTATATCAGTATGTAGTGTCTCTACTTTAAAGAGTCCTCTCCTGCTGATGTTCAGGTGTATATCAGTATGTAGTGTCTCTACTTTAAAGAGTCCTCTCCTGCTGATGTTCAGGTGTATATCAGTATGTAGTGTCTCCACTTTAAAGAGTCCTCTCCTGCTGATGTTCAGGTGTATATCAGTATGTAGTGTCTCTACTTTAAAGAGTCCTCTCCTGCTGATGTTCAGGTGTATATCAGTATGTCGTGTCTCTACTTTAAAGAGTCCTCTCCTGCTGATGTTCAGGTGTATATCAGCATGTGGTGTCTCTACTTTAAAGAGTCCTCTCCTGCTGATGTTCAGGTGTATATCAGTATGTAGTGTCTCTACTTTAAAGAGTCCTCTCCTGCTGATGTTCAGGTGTATATCAGTATGTAGTGTCTCCACTTTAAAGAGTCCTCTCCTGCTGATGTTCAGGTGTATATCAGTATGTAGTGCCTCCACTTTAAAGAGTCCTCTCCTGCTGATGTTCAGGTGTATATCAGTATGTAGTGTCTCCACTTTAAAGAGTCCTCTCCTGCTGATGTTCAGGTGTATATCAGTATGTAGTGTCTCTACTTTAAAGAGTCCTCTCCTGCTGATGTTCAGGTGTATATCAGTATGTAGTGTCTCTACTTTAAAGAGTCCTCTCCTGCTGATGTTCAGGTGTATATCAGTATGTAGTGTCTCTACTTTAAAGAGTCCTCTCCTGCTGATGTTCAGGTGTATATCAGTATGTAGTGTCTCTACTTTAAAGAGTCCTCTCCTGCTGATGTTCAGGTGTATATAAGTATGTAGTGTCTCTACTTTAAAGAGTCCTCTCCTGCTGAAGTTCAGGTGTATATCAGTATGTAGTGTCTCTACTTTAAAGAGTCCTCTCCTGCTGATGTTCAGGTGTATATCAGTATGTAGTGTCTCTACTTTTACACCAGATTATTTCACCTTTTTTCTTTTAAAGATAATGACGGACTTGTCAGTTTATAGTTAGCTTTCTTTGTGAAGCACGTTGATTTTCAAAAGGTCCACAAATTATTATTGCCATTTTTCTTCTTGCCAATCCGAGCAGCTTTTCTGGCCCTAATCAGAGAACACAGCATTTCAGACGAAGGCTTCGAGAAGATGTCAGGGTATTTTTAACATTTAAGCATGGAAATATTTAAACCAGAACACACTTATGAATGTAAAAACTAAAAGAATATGTTCCTTTATTTTAATAAAACACATCAGGGGTTGCTGAAGGAATGTTGTCAGATGAAATCCACTCAGGTAGGTCAGTGTGAATAATTGATAGGGTCTGAAGGGACTATTTTTAGGGTTTGAAGGCTTAAAATAACCCTCCGGTAATCTGCACTCGAGTGGATTTAATTGCATAGATGATGTTTGACTGTTCTGCAGCGAACAATGTTTCAAATTCCAGTTGTTTCTTGTTGTAAAAGTCTGAAAAAAACCATTGAATCCTCCCCGCTTGAGTTGAACTGTTTAAACACATTTATATAAAACACTTCATTATATTTCCTCTGTAGCCGCAGCAACCTTACACTTAAATCACTTTAAATTATATTGAGTTTTGTTAATGCAACATATGAAATGTCTCTAGCGACCTTGGGTCCCTTGAAAGGCGCTATATAAATTCAAGTTATTATTTATTATTATTATTACTTAAACATAATGTATTACAAGTATTATAATTAGCTGCAGCTTTGTTTCCATGGTAACAAACCTTTAAGAAATGTGTTCGTATAATTTAAAGGGCTACTAAGTGTTACATTGATTTGATTGTGTCTTTTCTTTCTCACCATCATTTAGTCAATTAACTGTTAAAGCTCGCGTGTTAAAGAGCAGCATCACAAGGTAAACACTTCAAATAAATCAGGTAGGTAATTCATTTGTACAACACTTTCTTTTTACTTCTATTTCTCGATATTTCAGATGCAAATATTGTACTTTTTACTTAATTGATGTGACATTTTTGCAACTTAGAAGCTATTGTTGGCCACCTGTGCGCTGCAGAGACCTTTAAAGGTCCCATGTCATGCTTTTCCGGTTCTGACCCGTCCCCTTGTGTTATGAAGGTTTCTCTGCATGTGAACAGTCTGCAGAGTCACAGACCCTCAAAGTGCACCCTGTAGTGAGTAAACTCTAACACAGGAAAGACCCGTCTGTGCTGCTCCAGAACGCCTCGTTGGACATTTCTCATTTTGCATGTGATTCTTCCGGGAACCGCATAACGTCATGCGGTTCCCGGAACCAAAATGGACCAACCCGCACACACCAGGATCCCTTGGCGTCACTATCAAACGCAGTGGGGGGACCTTTAGCGTAAATGTTCAACTAACAGGGAGTCCCATTGACTTGCATAGAGCTCCCTGGACGCTGGTACTAGACGAGTTGGGATGGCGGAGAAACGCTCTCCGCAGACCCGTTCTCACAGCGTTATAAACCTTGTTCTTACTCAATATCAAGCCACACTTATTGTTTTTACTTCGGCTGTGAGTGTTTGTGTGCTCAGGATGAGTTTCGCCTGTTTTCGCTGTATCGCCGACAGCAACGAGCCTCGCAACGAGCCTTGCAACGTCCTGACCAATCAGAGAACACTGGGCTCACAGGGAGGGGGGGCAGGAGCTCCACCAAGCCGTGTAGGACAGAGAGTGAACACACAGACTATACAGAGATGCTGTGAGAAACCAATGTGAGTTTGGAACATTGAACAATGTGAATCTATTCTAGTCGACCTCAACGATGGAACTATGATCAGTAGAAATGGCCGTGACACGGGACCTTTAAGCGAACAGTTGTCATCACAGAGTCCAACGCTTACTTTAAAATTGTAGAAGCGATACAGAGAATTGAAAAAATAAGGTTTTGACAATGATTTAGGAATAGTTTTTTTCCAAAGCGGGAAGACCATTTCATGAAGTTCCTTTTGCAAAGAGAGAGAAAGAGATAGGCTCTTCATGATCTCTAAAAGATCAAATAAAAGCTATGTATTTGAATTAATGTCTCAATGCTGACCTTGAACACATTTGAAGAGAATGGCATCTTCCTATTTTCTGTTTTACAGTAAGATCAATTTCTATAAAAAGCTGGATTTATAGTTTAATCTCCAAATGGAGAAAAGGCGCAGTGCTTTTCTGAGAGTATTTACCCTTCAAGGAGAAGTGAGTCAAGAAGTAGAACATGTCATTCGATCTGTTGTCAGCTTGTATTTCAGTTATATGTGCACTAAGTAGCATTTTTAGGCTGAGTTTTGAGTTAAAAACAGGCACAAACACGACTAAAACTGCTTGATATTTCCACTGAAAGCCCAATTTGACATCAGCATAAGCCTTGTGGGATTACCGAGTGTTAGTTAATCATATTTAAATATTCGATACAACACCTGAACCCTTCACTAATGTTCATTCACCAAATCACGTATGCATATTAATGAAATCTCATCTCCATCAATGCACCGTGAACATCCATTCACTGCTGTTCTTTTGCCCTTTACAAATATTTCATGAGTGAAATACTGTAGCTGAATATCAATTAATTTCCCTTCCTTTATTTCCAAACAAATCCAAAAGTTGCTTATTTACACATGAAGCACACACAGCAACATTATCATTTATTTGAAGCGTTTTTTCAAACAAGTCACTCTCTTCTAGCGAGGGTTTGATCTCTACCGACTCCTGAGGGAAATATCTGCCTGTTTAGCAGCTAAATGCTCCACGATGTTCAGCAGCTCGTCGCTAACTGTGTGTGTTAGAAGCGCACGGAGGGATTTGTAGAGCCGTTTCAGTGTAAACCGCTTCCTTTTGCAGCCGAACACCAAACTGAAACTCACAATAAAGCTCCTCCACGCCCAGAGGTGGGAAGTAACTAAGTACATTTACTACATGTATTTAATACCTTTAGTTACTTCACAGATCTGGATGAAGGATGTGAAATCTAATCAAGTGTTGAATCAGACTTTAGTTCCACCTGGAGTAAATCCACCAGCTACCCTGCAGTCTACAAAGCCATTCAGACTAGCTGCACCTTCACCAGCTACCCTGCAGTCTACAAAGCCATTCAGACTAGCTGCTCCTTCACCAGCTACCCTGCAGTCTACAAAGCCATTCAGACTAGCTGCACCTTCACCAGCTTTGAGAACACTTTCATGATCAATCATTATAAAACATATCATATATATTATTCTGAAATGGACCAATCTGCACAACGACTACTTTCACTGTCTTTCACTATATTTTGATGAGAATACTTTCCTACTTTCACTTGAGGAACATTTTGAATGCAGGACTTTGACTGTAACAGAGTATTCCTACACTCTGGTACTTCTACTTTTACTCAAAAACAAGATCAGAGTACTTCTACTTTTACACAAGTACAAGATGCGAGTACTTCTACTTTTACTCAAAAACAAGATCAGAGTACTTCTACTTTTACACATGTACAAGATGTGAGTACTTCTACTTTTACTCAAGAACAAGATCTGAGTACTTCTACTTTTACACATGTACAAGATGTGAGTACTTCTACTTTTACTCAAGTACAAGATGTGAGTACTTCTACTTTTACTCAAGTACAAGATCTGAGTACTTCTACTTTTACTCAAGTACAAGATGTGAGTACTTCTACTTTTACTCAAGTACAAGATCTGAGTACTTCTACTTGTACTCAATTACAAGCTCTGAGTACTTTTACTCAAAAACAAGATCAGAGTACTTCTACTTTTACTCAAGAACAAGATCTGAGTACTTCTACTTTTACTCATGTACAAGATGTGAGTACTTCTACTTTTACTCAAGTACAAGATCAGAGTACTTCTACTTTTACTCAAGAACAAGATCTGAGTACTTCTACTTTTACTCAAGTACAAGATCTGAGTACTTCTACTTTTACTCAAGTACAAGATCAGAGTACTTCTACTTGTACTCAATTACAAGCTCTGAGTACTTTTACTCAAAAACAAGATCAGAGTACTTCTACTTTTACTCAAGAACAAGATCTGAGTACTTCTACTTTTACTCATGTACAAGATGTAAGTACTTCTACTTTTACTCAAGTACAAGATCAGAGTACTTCTACTTTTACTCAAGAACAATATCTGAGTACTTCTACTTTTACTCAAGTACAAGATCAGAGTACTTCTACTTTTACTCAAGTACAAGATCAGAGTACTTCTACTTTTACTCAAGAACAAGATCTGAGTACTTCTACTTTTACTCAAGTACAAGATGTGAGTACTTCTACTTTTACTCAAGTACAAGATCAGAGTACTTCTACTTTTACTCAAGAACAAGATCTGAGTACTTCTACTTTTACTCAAGTACAAGATCAGAGTACTTCTACTTTTACTCAAGTACAAGATCTGAGTACTTCTACTTTTACTCAAGAACAAGATCTGAGTACTTCTACTTTCACTTAAGTACAAGATCAGAGTACTTCTACTTTTATTCAAGAACAAGATCTGAGTACTTCTACTTTTACTCAAGAACAAGATCTGAGTACTTCTACTTTTACTCAAGTACAAGATCAGAGTACTTCTACTTTTACTCAAGTACAAGATCTGAGTACTTCTACTTTTACTCAAGAACAAGATCTGAGTACTTCTACTTTCACTTAAGTACAAGATCAGAGTACTTCTACTTTTACTCAAGTACAAGATCAGAGTACTTCTACTTTTACTCAAATACAAGATCTGAGTACTTCTACTTTTACTCAAGTACAAGCTCTGAGTACTTCTACATTTACTCAAGTACAATATCTGAGTACTTCTACTTGTACTCAATTAGAAGCTCTGAGTACTTTTACTCAAGTACAAGCTCTGAGTACTTCTACTTTTACTCAAGTACAATATCCGAGTACTTCTACTTGTACTCAATTAGAAGATCTGAGTACTTCTACTTTTACTCAAGAACAAGATCTGAGTACTTCTACTTTTCCTTAAGTACAAGATCTGAGTACTTCTACTTTTACTCAGGTTCAAGATCTGAGTACTTCTACTTTTCCTTAAGTACAAGATCTGAGTACTTCTACTTTTACTCAAGTACAAGATCTGAGTACTTCTACTTTTACTCAAGTACAATATCAGAGTACTTCTACTTTTACTCAAGTACAAGCTCTGAGTACTTCTACTTTTACTCAAGTACAAGATCTGAGTACTTCTACTTTTACTCAAGTACAAGATCTGAGTACTTATACTTTTACTCAAGTACAAGCTCTGAGTACTTCTACTTTTACTCAAGAACAAGATCTGAGAACTTCTACTTTTACTCAGGTACATGATCTGAGTACTTCTACTTTTACTCAAGAACAATATCTGAGTACTTCTACTTTTACTCAAGTACAAGATCTGAGTACTTCTACTTTTACTCAAGTACAATATCAGAGTACTTCTACTTTTACTCAAGTACAAGATCAGAGTACTTCTACTTTTACTCAAGAACAAGATCTGAGTACTTCTACTTTTACTCAGGTACAAGATCTGAGTACTTCTACTTTTACTCAAGAACAAGATCTGAGTACTTCTACCTTTACTCAAGTACAATATCTGAGTACTTCTACTTGTACTCAATTAGAAGCTCTGAGTACTTTTACTCAAGTACAAGCTCTGAGTACTTCTAATTTTACTCAAGTACAATATCTGAGTACTTCTACTTGTACTCAATTAGAAGCTCTGAGTACTTTTACTCAAGTACAAGCTCTGAGTACTTCTACTTTTACTCAAGTACAATATCTGAGTACTTCTACTTGTACTCAATTAGAAGATCTGAGTACTTCTACTTTTACTCAAGAACAAGATCTGAGTACTTCTACTTTTACTCAGGTTCAAGATCTGAGTACTTCTACTTTTCCTTAAGTACAAGATCTGAGTACTTCTACTTTTACTCAAGTACAAGATCTGAGTACTTCTACTTTTACTCAAGTACAAGATCAGAGTACTTCTACTCAAGTACAAGCTCTGAGTACTTCTACTTTTACTCAAGTACAATATCTGAGTACTTCTACTTTTACTCAAGTACAATCTCTGAGTACTTCTACTTTTACTCAAGTACAAGATCTGAGTACTTATACTTTTACTCAAGTACAAGCTCTGAGTACTTCTACTTTTACTCAAGAACAAGATCTGAGAACTTCTACTTTTACTCAGGTACATGATCTGAGTACTTCTACTTTTACTCAAGAATAATATCTGAGTACTTCTACTTTTACTCAAGTACAAGATCTGAGTACTTCTACTTTTACTCAAGTACAATATCAGAGTACTTCTACTTTTACTCAAGTACAAGATCTGAGTACTTCTACTAAATTACAAGATCAGAGTACTTCTACTTTTACTCAAGTACAAAATCTGAGTACTTCTACTTTTACTCAAGAACAAGATCAGAGTACTTCTACTTTTACTCAAGTACAAGATCTGAGTACTTCTACTTTTACTCAAGTACAATATCAGAGTACTTCTACTTTTACTCAAGAACAAGATCTGAGTACTTCTACTTTTACTCAAGTACAAGATGTGAGTACTTCTACTTTTACTCAAGTACAATATCAGAGTACTTCTACTTTTACTCAAGTACAAGCTCTGAGTACTTCTACTTTTACTCAAGTACAAGATCTGAGTACTTCTACTTGTACTCAATTACAAGCTCTGAGTACTTTTACTCAAAAACAAGATCAGAGTACTTCTACTTTTACTCAAGAACAAGATCTGAGTACTTCTACTTTTACTCAAGTACAAGATGTGAGTACTTCTACTTTTACTCAAGTACATGATCTGAGTACTTCTACTTTCACTCAATTACAAGCTCTGAGTACTTTTACTCAAAAACAAGATCAGAGTACTTCTACTTTTACTCAAGAACAAGATCTGAGTACTTCTACTTTTACTCAAGTACAAGATGTGAGTACTTCTACTTTTACTCAAGTACAAGATCTGAGTACTTCTACTTTCACTCAATTACAAGCTCTGAGTACTTTTACTCAAAAACAAGATCAGAGTACTTCTACTTTTACTCAAGAACAAGATCTGAGTACTTCTACTTTTACTCAAGTACAAGATGTGAGTACTTCTACTTTTACTCAAGTACAAGATTTGAGTACTTCTACTTTTACTCAAGAACAAGATCTGAGTACTTCTACTTTTACTCAGGTTCAAGATCTGAGTACTTCTACTTTTCCTTAAGTACAAGATCTGAGTACTTCTACTTTTACTCAAGTACAAGATCTGAGTACTTCTACTTTTACTCAAGTACAAGATCAGAGTACTTCTACTTTTACTCAAGTACAAGCTCTGAGTACTTCTACTTTTACTCAAGTACAATATCTGAGTACTTCTACTTTTACTCAAGTACAATCTCTGAGTACTTCTACTTTTACTCAAGTACAAGATCTGAGTACTTCTACTTTTACTCAAGTACAAGCTCTGAGTACTTCTACTTTTACTCAAGAACAATATCTGAGTACTTCTACTTTTACTCAGGTTCAAGATCTGAGTACTTCTACTTTTCCTTAAGTACAAGATCTGAGTACTTCTACTTTTACTCAAGTACAAGATCTGAGTACTTCTACTTTTACTCAAGTACAAGATCAGAGTACTTCTACTTTTACTCAAGTACAAGCTCTGAGTACTTCTACTTTTACTCAAGTACAATATCTGAGTACTTCTACTTTTACTCAAGTACAATCTCTGAGTACTTCTACTTTTACTCAAGTACAAGATCTGAGTACTTATACTTTTACTCAAGTACAAGCTCTGAGTACTTCTACTTTTACTCAAGAACAATATCTGAGTACTTCTACTTTCACTCAAGTACAAGATCTGAGTACTTCTACTTTCACTCAAGAACAAGATCTGAGTACTTCTACTTTGCGTTGCAGCAGAATAAAAAACGAGGCATTGCACATAAGTAGAAATGAACAATTCTCAAATATAAACATCTCAAAATAAAACAGCATTAAAAAGTAGAAAATATACAACTTTGACCGTGAGGTAAAAAATCGATAATATATAAATAATACTCGATTGAACTTAACTAAATCATTATGAAACAGAGTGAGGTCGTTGAACATTTCCTGATGGATCCTTAATGGCAAGTTTGTGATCACACTTCCGTGAATTTGTCCACACAAATTATGAAACGCCTGCCACGGAAAAATAATGAAAAAAGGGGGTTTTGCAAATTAGACAAAATGAGAAAACGATGCGTATCGTCTTCATTCAAACTAATGAAAACTAGGTCTATTTCTGCCGGCACACAGAATCATCTGGTGCTGTTGATAATCTCTCCTGGCTTCAGAGTGGGTTTCAATCCTCTGTGGCACCTTCAGGGAAACCATGTAATTGGTTAGCTGGAGAGACTATTTGGCAAAGTGCACTTTCAGGGAGGAGAATGAATAGATTTTTCTAAGAGACAAGGATGTTATGCTATGCTTCGGTTTATGCTGTGGCAGTGAGGTGGCAGTCGAATAGTGTTTTTGCTTAACTAGGTTCCTAGTGGAGAGAAAGGGGGGGGGAGGGAAGTACCTGGAAGTACAGTAATCTGCATCAAGTGAGGCAGACAGTAGTTTGAACACTTCACAAAAAATCGATCCATGTTGCCGCTCGCATAAAGTTAGCTGAAGTGAACTAGCTAGATTTCACTGTTTCTCGTTTTTTTTTTTTCACGCTGCGCCTCCCCTGAAGCTCTCTGGCGCCTTACACTTTGAAAACCGCTGCTCTAGATCAGTGCTTCTCAAAGTGTGCTCCGCGGACCACTGGTGGTCCGTGAGCGCCCCCTAGTGGTCCGTGAGTATATTGGTAACATTTCACATTTGAAATAAATAAATACATTTGAGTTTTCCGCACTCTCGCGGGAATATCTCCGCAATGGAGCGAGTTTAAGTTTCACTTTCGATTGCATGATATAGCCCCGCGCAACACCTTCATCACACATGTTGCCACTTGTTTGTAGCATTTTCAGGCGATTTATAATCTGTTATAGAAAAACAATGTGTTTTTGGATATTTATGGATTTAGGTGGTCCGCGAGTGTTTTTTTATTGGTTAAGTCCTTGGTGTGAAAAAGTTTGAGAAACACTGCTTTAGATGATAGGAAAGGAGCTTCATTACTTCCTGTATAGCCTCCTTAGCTAAGGATACACTGGACCATCCTTTAGGAAAGTAAAGGAGAAAATGGTGACCCATAGTACCTTGCATCGGTGACATCGGGCGTTCAAGGGAACAACCGATCGTGACCGACAAATGAAGATCATGAAAGTTACAGTGCTTATTGAACCTTTGCCATCTTGTGCAGTGCTTTGAATTTTCTAAAATATGTTAAACCAAAAGGACAACTATGAACGATTATTACTGTAAAATCATCAAGTAAAGTTTCATAGTTCTTACTGAGTTGTGATGGGCGTCTCAAACTGTTTTTCAACATGTTTGAATGGTGATATGCACTGTATTAGATGTGGAGGGCGAACAAGTTAAGCCAATACTTTGCAAAAAGTCAAACGTATTCAAATATTTTCAAGCAATCAAACTAATTGTGGATAACTCGGAGTGGACAGGAGGGTGAGCAACCATTTCATTTCAAGTTCAACCTTGGTATTGAGGAATATAGCTTTCACTGTCGTCAGTTTTTAAATTGAATACATACTGTATTTCCTAAGTCCTGATGAATTTTCCTTCCTTTACTTAAACTCATAACGTTTCTCACTGAGGTTGAGAAAAAGTGGTAAGGAAAAGACAATACCTGGGGGCGACTGTGGCTGCGAGGGAGTGCGGTTGTCTTTCAACCAGAAGGTTGTGGGTTCGATCCCAGCCCGTGCAGTCAACATGTCGATGTATCCTTGGGCGAGATACTTAACCCTGAGTTGCTCCCGATGGCCAACGGTGTGTGAATGTGTATGCATGTTAGTTCCTAGAGTAAGGTACACTGCTCTGTGTGAATGGGTGAACGACATGTAGTATGTAAAGCGCTTTGAGGGGTTTTAAAGACTGGATAAAGCGCTATATAAGTACAGTCCATTTACCTGATTTTTTGGCAGCAATTCGACCAAAGCCTAAGTGACAGAAACATCTTTGTGGCACACTTAAAGCAACAGAAACAACATTTAGCCTGCTACATGTAGCACATATAGCTTGGGGGGGGACCTCAAAAGAGAGGTCAGGTAGATCAACACATGACATTTCCACTGTAAAAGTAAGCATGCTGCAGAGAACAGCTTAAAAACAAAACAAAAAAAGACATAAAGAGGAAAGTAGAGATACCAACCATGAGCTGCAGGTTCAGTGCTGGGCGCAGAGTCTGAACACAAGGAGAGGAGGTGTGGAACAGGAGGAACAGCATGCAAATAAAGGAGAAATGGGGGAGGAGGGAGGAGGGAGGGAGAAAACAAATGACACCCATAAGCAAGCATTCAGAAGACCAGAACATGACAAAAGACATAAGGCTTAAGGGAAATCAAAGGGAACCAAAGGCAGTGCAGAGATAAACATAAGCTTACACACAAATACACACAAATACACTGTCACTGTGCACACCGGGCGCTATACAGTAAGAGGGGGGTATTGAGAGGGTATTATCATGTGGTTTGGTGTGGAGAAATGACAAAGGATCAAGAGAAGTTTGAACAAAGGAAGGAAGTTCAGTGTTTTGATGGCTTGGTATGGGTGACATACTTCAGTACATTTATTCAAGAAGAAATATTCTGCTCATTTTCAGGTGTGTATCAGTATGTAGTGTCTCTACTTTAAAGAGTCCTCTCCTGCTGATGTTCAGGTGTATATCAGTATGTAGTGTCTCTACTTTAAAGAGTCCTCTACTGCTGATGTTCAGGTGTATATCAGTATGTAGTGTCTCTACTTTAAAGAGTCCTCTCCTGCTGATGTTCAGGTGTATATCAGTATGTAGTGTCTCTACTTTAAAGAGTCCTCTCCTGCTGATGTTCAGGTGTATATCAGTATCTAGTGTCTCTACTTTAAAGAGTCCTCTCCTGCTGATGTTCAGGTGTATATCAGTATGTAGTGTCTCTACTTTAAAGAGTCCTCTCCTGCTGATGTTCAGGTGTATATCAGTATGTAGTGTTTCTACTTTAAAGAGTCCTCTCCTGCTGATGTTCAGGTGTATATCAGTATGTAGTGTCTCTACTTTAAAGAGTCCTCTCCTGCTGATGTTCAGGTGTATGTCAGTATGTAGTGTCTCTACTTTAAAGAGTCCTCTCCTGCTGATGTTCAGGTGTATATCAGTATGTAGTGTCTCTACTTTAAAGAGTAAACAAATGGGTCAAATGGAGGCATTTTTACCATTGACATGCACTAAAACGTATAGAACACACCACAGGAAAGGGGAAACCCACATGAAGTATCATAGGACCCCCTTTAAATTATAAATGGACACGATCATCAGATTTAATCTGTACGTTTCAGATGCTGTTGGATGACATCTGACAAGCTCTTTGAAGCATACTTCCTCTAAAAAGCTCCATAGATGTTACATCTGTGTTCAAACTGCTTCACCAGTTCTGTCAGAAACACAGATGGCCAGGAGGAAAGACAGCACACATATTCAGAAGCTTTTATCTGAGGATCTAACTTGCATCTTGAATGTTACCCAATGTATATAAAAGTATGTAGGTTACCTAGATTGAAATCAGCTTTTCAGCAAAGGCATCTAGTGAGATAAGATGCATTGATTTATGTTGATTTGGTATTAGACCTAAGCGATGAACAAAACCGAGAGGAATGAAGCTAGACCAGGTGCAGATGGGATGTATTATAACTCCCAATTAGTGTACAAACTAAACGTCACTTTGTCCCTTTGTCTCCGCGGAGACATTGGAAAGGGCCAGAAAGCCATTAAGACTCAGAGGGATGTTTGTGTAAGAGAGAGGATTGTGCTCAGAGGGTCAGGGACGATCTCACAATGCAAGACTTTGTAGATTTCAGGATGACACAGAACTCTGAGGACACGTTTACCTACAAGGTCCTCGAGTCGTGATGGGTTTGAATTTTTCCTCGATGTTGTCCATTTGGAACTGTCAACAGCCCGTATCAATGGGGCGAAACCATAGACTGTATATATGAATGGACGTAGGGTCCGTGACGTCACCCATAGGACCATTGTACTGTACAATAGCTTTCCACAGCTCCTAGTACTAGACTCCTGGTACTAGGATGGGTTAAAAGCAGAGAACACATGTCACTCTGTGTGCTGTGTGCTCTGCATGTGAGACCATTAAAGAGGACTTCATCCCTCCCAATTCTAATTCTGTGGCCTGTAACCCTCTCTCCACTATTTCCCTATCTGTTACTCAACAAAAAGTTAGTTTTGCACGCCTCAAAGTTGGTATATCAGCAGCCATTTAATTGCCAAACGTGCATCTATTGGCTTCAAATTGTAAAATAGAGCCTGAGTCACTGTGGCCTGTAACCCTCTCTCCACTGTTGGGGGGGGTTTAGCCATGTGGGACCATTCAATATGTCTGCCACTGAGTGATTGCCTGTCAATTTTTAAACAGCTTTCTCCTCTCCTCACCCTCCATCTCTGGCTCCACAGTTCAACAGTGTCCTCGCTGACATTGGCTCCATAACTAGTCTCCACGCTTCCCATGAGCTCTTTGGTGACCCGCCGCGCCGCGACATCCAGAGATAACTGCGTGCCAATCATAATTGTATTGGGAGAAATGGATTAGGAGGAGCCCCCACCGAGCTGAAACGCCAACAACCCGCTGGCAACTAGATTACTTTTTTGTTGGATCCACTTTCGAACACCGACTGTCTGTACTTCAGCTTTAGTTTGTCATTTCCTACGTTTCCCAGAGTGCCCTCACAGAGCTGTGTTGATAGAGAAGCTGATATCTCTCTTTCACTTCAACAATAGACTCCTCTCTGCGGCAACTGTTAGCTTATTATTCAAGATGTTGCCTTTTCATTTAGTTTCTTTTATTATTTAGCCTTTATTTATACAGGTGTAGATCTCATTGAGACACAAGGTCTCGTTTTCAAGAGAGACCTGTTCAGTGGTAACACTACCACACAAAGTTACAGACAGACAGGACACTAGACACAGAGGCAACACTAAAATACAACATTGTAAAAAAGCAGTCATTGAAATCCATATACAGTCAGATATAGCAGGTGCAAACGCCCACAGATGATTTCTCCAGCTTTTTTAAAATGAGTTTAAAATCCGTGATGGGTATCAAAGTGGTCAGCTGAAGTTCCTGCTGAAGTGTGTTCCAGGTCGAGGGGGCAGAGTATGGCCTTTTTCCCAAGCACCATGCGTACTGAGGGGACGGACAGAGTGATGTCATTTTGAGATCGTAGGCTATAGCTGTACTGTGTGTGTGATATGGAAGTGGATATGTAGAGGGGCAGCAGTCCAAGCATAGCGGTATAGATGAGTTTGTACCAGTGCAGTGATCTGCGCATTGATAATGATGTCCAGTTGACTAAAGAGTACAGCGTACAGTGGGTTTACAGTTGGTTATGAACCTCAGAGCCCCATGGTAAACAGCGTCCAGCAGATGAAGGGAGTGAGCTGAGGCGTTCATGTACACAACATCCCCGTAGTCCAAGAGCGGCAACAATGTGGCAGCTACAAGCCGTTTCCTCGCACTGGTGGAGAACCAGGCCTTATTTCTAAAAAATAATCCCAGCTTTAATTTCAATTTCCTTAAGAGATTTTCATCTATAGTGATGCCTAAGTATCTGCAGGTGTTAACAGCTTCAATGGGGTTATGCTGTGCAGACATGATGCAGGGAAGAACAGTTGGCAACCTTTTCTTATTGGAAAACAACATGACTTTTGTCTTATCTGAATTTAACACCAACCTAAGGTGGAACAGATGTGACTGAAACGTGTCAAAAGCAGACTGCAGACGTTCAAATGCAAGGGCAACAGTGCTAGCACAACAGTACACAACAGTATCATCTGCATATAGATGTACAGAGGCATCAATACTTTGACCCACATCATTTATATAAATAGTAAAAAGGGTGGGTCCCAAGACTGAACCTTGAGGAACGCCTCTAAGAAAGCTTGAGGAGAGACCGCTGAATTTTACACATTGCTTGCGATTTGAAAGATAGTTTGCAAACCAACCAACAGCTTGGTCAGACAGGCCTATATGGGATAACTTCATGGTCCACGTATCAAATGCCTTGGATAAGTCTATAAAAATGGCAGCGCAGTAGCTCTTTGCGTCCAAGCCTTCAACAATGTCATTCACTACTTTCAAAGCAGCCGTTACTGTGCTTTGCTGCTTCCTAAAGCCTGACTGGTGAGGAGATAGAATGTTGTTCAAGCTTAAATATTCTTTGATTTGATCATTTAAGTACTTTAGCTAAAATAGAGAGCTTGGAAATTGGTCTGTAATTATTCATCACCATGGGATCACCACCTTTCAATACGGGGAGAACATTTGCAGTTTTCCAAACATCTGGAATGACATTGCTTGTTATAGAAAGATTAAAAACATGACAAAGTGGTTTGGCTATAATATCTGCAGCTAGCCGTAAGAAATAAGGGGGGAGATCGTCCGGACCTGCTGATGTTTTGGGGTCGAGGCCCTTTAGAGCCTTACAAACCTCCCCAACATTGAAGGGGTTGAAGGAGAAAGTGTGGCTACTGGAGGCATGACTGGGGGTGATGGAGGGAGATGATTTACCAAAAGATAATGTGTCAAACAAGGAACTGGAGGCAATCAAATGTTTATTAAAACAATTAAGCATCTCTGTCTTATTTGACACAGGGGTGGAGTCAACGACAATGTTAGGAGGCAGCTCTAAGGAGCGAGAGCTGGCAGAGAGGGATTTTATGGTATGCCAAAATCTCCTAGGTTCGTTTAAACTGTCTGTGGTCTGGGATAAGTAAAAATGGAAGCAGTACAGCGATTACGCAGTTGACGAAAAAGAAGCCAGTCAGCCTCAGAGTCTGTCTTCCTCGCAGCAGCCCAAAGGAGATTCCTCTTGCGTAAGAGGGCTGCCAGATCAGACGTGAACCAGGGGTTATCACGCCCCCTCACCCTGAACCGGCGAAACGGAGCATGTTTATCTAAAAAAATAACTAAAACTGTCATAAAAATACTTCCAAGCACGGTCAACATCATCAATCAATCAAATACGATCCCATTTAAAATGAACTAAGTCATGAAGAAAGGCTTGCTCTATAAAGTGCTTAACATTTCTTTTCAGAACAACACAGGGTTTGGTACGGGGGATTTTGGTATCCCTAATAGCACCAACTAGACAATGATCGTTAGCAAAGACTCCGGTTGAGTATATTTATGGGGTTGATTAGTAATTAAAAGATCGATAAGAGATGATTTATTTAGACACCTGGTGTTAAGACGAGAAGGACTTTCAATGACTTGTGTACAATTTAGAGACATACAATGAGCTTTAAAATCATCAGACACTGGTGAAAGCCAGTCCCAGTTAAAATCACCGACCAGGATGATTTCGTTAAACTGTAGTTGAGATAAAAGCAACAACAGTTAAAAACTGACCACCAGATAAATCAATCTTTAGTGCTAAGATTTCAAACGGCTTAAAAGCAGATTTGGAGAAGATGACCTGTGCAGCAAGATTATGTTTCACGTAAATCGCCACGCCACCACCTTTCCTGGGGCGGCCCGCACGATAAATATTGAAGCCGTCAATTCCGACACCTTTATCCAATATTTTCTTTGAAAGCCAAGTCTCAGAAACGTTAACATGAGACTGAAGCAAACCCTGGCAAAGAAACAAACAATGAATCTTAAATGTAAGATGTGCAACTGTGCTGTTTGCTAATTGTGCCTCAGGGATGTAAATATTGGCACCATAAAATAACAAACTAAATAATAAGGTAAATGGACTGTACTAATATAACGCTTTATCCAGTCTTTTTGACCCCTCAAAAATCTTCACATACTACGAGTCATTCATCCATTCACACCTCATTCATGCAGAGCCAAGTGCTCTAGGGAAGCTAACACACACACACACACACACACACACACACACACACGCACACACACACACACACACACACACACACACACACACACACACACACACACACACACCATGTATACATCACTTCAGGGGACATTACATTGATTTACATGCATTTCCTGGAGACTTATCCTAACCATAACCAACACATGCCTAACCCTAACCCTTAACCTAACCCTAATCCTAAACCTAACCAAGTCTTCACCCTAAAATTAATGATTCCCCCCATGGGGACCTCCAATTTGTCCCCATAAGGGAGTCAAGTCCCCACACGTGACTGTGTAAACAGATTTAGGTCCCCACAAGTATAGTATGCTAGGCCACACACACACACACACACACACACACACACACACACACACACACACACACACACACACACACACACACACACACACACACACACACACACACACACACACACACAAACACACACACACACACACAGATGGAGATAAAGTACTTGCAGGCCTTTTATAAGTGTTTGGCTAAATGGGGACTTCCTTGCAAATAGACAACGTTCCTTTATATAAAATGAAAATGGGAAATGGCTCAAGGGGTTTTCATTTTAGTTGGCTTAACGATTTTAGTTAGTCAAATAGTGTTGAAGGGGGAATTTAAATGCTGGATTCCTAATAAAGTCAGCAGAGCATTTGTACTTCATTACTGTTGGACTCCCTACGACTAAAATGATACTAAACTGAGGAGAGAGGGCAGCACAAAATGTTTCTTTTCAAGTAAAATCTATTTCACACGATATTTAGAAAGGCTGTAAATGGAAAATTACGAATAAACCACATTTGAGAAGCTGGTCAGCAAGATATCTCCATTTTATATGAAGGAAAATAGCCCTTTTAGTCATTTCCACATGTCACTTTCTGCTTAAGAGGCATGGTTCGGGCTCTCTTCTGTCTCTCTAATGGGTAACTGATACAAAAATAAATAAAACTCAACCTGCTCTGATGGCGTCATTTGGCGGTGAGCTCGCTGCGGGTAAATTAAATCAACTGGCAGAGCGTAATATGGCCATATGAATATGCTGCCTTCAATCTATACACACAGTAATGATGGAGAGCCCCTGATGGTTGAAAGCAAAGAGAGGACATCTGGCAGAAAGGGAAAGTGTTTTGTTTTTAAAATGATGGCACTGAACACCAGAGGTTTGCTTCATCAGGTGGAGAGCGTATCGTATTGGTGGTGAAAAAAAAGCAATAACATTATAAGGAAATAGTCCAATCGGGAGTATCAGTGTCTGTATATGCGGCTGCCCGTTTTCAGGTGTCTCTACTGGGACATGTTCACATGCTTTAATGTTCAAAAACTCTTTATCACGTACAATGTTTTGGAGCACGAGCCAATAGAAGCACGAGACACTACATACTGATATACACCTGAACATCAGCAGGAGAGGACTCTTTAAAGTAGAGACACTACATACTGATATACACCTGAACATCAGCAGGAGAGGACTCTTTAAAGTAGAGACACTACATACTGATATACACCTGAACATCAGCAGGAGAGGACTCTTTAAAGTAGAGACATTACATACTGATATACACCTGAACATCAGCAGGAGAGGACTCTTTAAAGTAGAGACACTACATACTGATATACACCTGAACATCAGCAGGAGAGGACTCTTTAAAGTAGAGACACTACATACTGATATACACCTGAACATCAGCAGGAGAGGACTCTTTAAAGTAGAGACACTACATACTGATATACACCTGAACATCAGCAGGAGAGGACTCTTTAAAGTAGAGACACTACATACTGATATACACCTGAACATCAGCAGGAGAGGACTCTTTAAAGTAGAGACATTACATACACCTGAACATCAGCAGGAGAGGACTCTTTAAAGTAGAGACACTACATACTGATATACACCTGAACATCAGCAGGAGAGGACTCCTTAAAGTAGAGACACTACATACTGATATACACCTGAACATCAGCAGGAGAGGACTCTTTAAAGTAGAGACACTACATACTGATATACACCTGAACATCAGCAGGGGAGGACTCTTTAAAGGATAGGCCTCCTTAAATATCTCCAAGGAGAAAAGTTGGTGATTTATTTGCTTACGAACAGAAGTTTCTAAATTAACACTATCGTTGATTGACTGATTAACTAATAACGTGCGAATAATCTCCAGCATTATATTCTACCTTTACAGTGAGCGGTATTCTCTGCAGGCGCATTATCGGCAGAGCGTGAATCAGCCGGGATAGAAACGCCCGAGGCGCAGCAGCCATCAATCAGCCGGCACAGATACGCATTCTCTTTAATGCAATCCGATGTGATAATCAAGCACAATGCCGGTGATTTCTACGGACTCGGGAGATTTGTTCCGATTGAGCGGTCCGTCAGAGAGGCTTTGATTGCTTCTGGAGCTCGGGATGATTTCTGACTCCAGGCATAAAGTGATGTTTTCTATCTGCCCTTCCTTTGGAGAATTACACTCACAATAGTTCTGCTTCTGAAAGAGCAAGATAACATTTGCTTGTTGGAGAAGAGGGCCCTAATTTTCAAGTGTTATTGTTCTTCCCCGCTGCCCCCTCCTCTTCCCAAAAACCAACCGAGAGGATGATCCTTATAAATTACTTTGTGCATGAGAGATGAGCTTCATCTGAAAGGCATTTCTAAATGTTTAAAAACAGTTACCGCAGCATCCATGGTTCATCATCTTATATTGGTCTGCTTTAAAGGGGACCTGCTATTGGATTTTTAGGTTCATATCAGTATGTAGTGTCTCTACTTTAAAGAGTCCTCTCCTGCTGATGTTCAGGTGAATATCAGTATGTAGTGTCTCTACTTTAAAGAGTCCTCACCTGCTGATGTTCAGGTGTATATCAGTATGTAGTGTCTCTACTTTAAAGAGTTCTCTCCTGCTGATGTTCAGGTGTATATCAGTATGTAGTGTCTCTACTTTAAAGAGTCCTCTCCTGCTGATGTTCAGGTGTATATCAGTATGTAGTGTCTCTACTTTAAAGAGTCCTCTCCTGCTGATGTTCAGGTGTATATCAGTATGTAGTGTCTCTACTTTAAAGAGTCCTCTCCTGCTGATGTTCAGGTGTATATCAGTATGTAGTGTCTCTACTTTAAAGAGTCCTCTCCTGCTGATGTTCAGGCTGCAGCACCTCTTTTCACCCTCTGTCTGAAACCAGAGCCCAGTCTGCTCTGATTGGTTAGCTTGCCGGCTCACGTACAATGTGTTGGAGCGCTAGCCAACAGAAGAGAGAGTGTTATGTAGTGATGTCACTATGTTCAGGAAGTAAACAAAGGACTAAAATCGAGGGAACAGGAGATTTGAGCCTTTGCAGACCATTTACATGCACTAAAACCTATAGAACACACTCCAGGAAAGGGAACCCTTAAAAAGCATAATAAGCTCTGTATGTGAACTTTGCTGTTGTTTGCTTGATTTGATTTGAATACAAGTTATATATAGAATAACATTTGAAACAATTAATACAAATAAAACAAGTTGTATAACAGACATGAACCATAGCCCACGGATGATGAGTGGCACTGCACAAGAACATGAAGACATATGAAGCGATTGAAGGGTGTGTGTTGGGTAAGGGTGCACACTCACACACATACACAGATAAAAGAGTGTGTGTGTGTGTGTGGGGGGGGATACTGTACCTTGGTTGGCCTCGGGGGGGGAGATGGTGGAGGAGATGGTGGTGGAGGTGGAGGCGGTGGTGGTGGGTTTAGGGGTAGTGGTGGGAGCATCTGGATGAGAGGACACACACACCACAAACACAGGGGGAAACAAATGAGTACACAAAGCCATGACGATAAAGTAAAGTCAGTGTGAGGCGACGCTATCTGCCTGATGTACGACCAGCAGCGCAGTGTGTGTGTGTGTGTGTGTGTGTGTGTGTGTGTGTGTGTGGCCTAGCATTACTATACTTGTGGGGACCTAAATCTGTTTACACAGTCACGTGTGGGGACTCGCCGCCCTTATGGGGACAAAATGGAGGTCCCCATAAGGGGAATCATTAATTTTAGGGTGAAGACTTGGTTAGGGTTAGGGTAAAGTTAAGGGTAAGGTTAAGGTTAAGGCTTAGGGTTAAGGGTTAAGATTAGGCATGTGTTGGTTTTGGTTAAGGTTAGGATAAGTCTCCAGGAAATGCATGTAAGTCAATGTAATGTCCCCTGAAGTGATGTATACATGGTATGTGTATGTATGTGTGTGTGCGTGTGTGTGTGTGTGTGTGTGTGTGTGTGTGTGTGTGTGTGTGTGTGTGTGATTTAAAGGGTGGCTGCAGACCTTTTGATGAATTGGTGATTGTTCTCATCTGCTCATTTTAAAATGCATTACTTTTCATATTTTGCAGTTTCACCTAATTCTATTATATTCTGTTACTTCCGTTCTTTATTTTTTATATTTATTGTTGTGGTCCCTGCCCCTGTTGTTATTTTTGTATACATGAATTGTAATAGTTATAATATCTAAATAATATTAAATCATAAATGACAACAATGCTAATATTGTTGTCATAAGTTATATAAACAATGAATGAAATACGAATCAAATAACGTTAAAATACTAATGTATAACCTAGCATCTTGCTAATTGTTGTTAGAAATAATCATTTAAGATCTTATGAACACCAGCTGCTGTTCATTGTTGTGCATTTACGAACAAAGAAATGTGTGTGTGCATTATTAATATCGCCAAGGAGAAAACTTGGTGAGAAAAATAAAATATGGATGAATAAACTTAAAACATAAATGGTAATGCACAACAACAGAAGGAGGGACCAATCACACATAACAACAGCCCTAAAGCAGGGGCGATATCTCCTCCCACGGCTTCTCATTTTATACTTCATTATCCGGGGGAGACTCCCGACACTGGGAATGTCCAGAGGGAGTTATCAAAAGTGACATTTCCCTTGTTGAAGTGGCAGCTGCACTGAGATGAAGCCGCGGGCAGTGCTGATGCTCAAACACCCCCATGCTGCTCTGATTGCCTGGGAACGGACTGAAAACGCATTCGTAAAAGGTGCTGGAAAACTAGGTAGGAAGGACACACGTTAGTGACATATAGGTGCTATAGGAAGGAAAGGAAAGGAGGGAAGAGGAGGCAGGAGAGGTTAACTGTTAGGAGCAGTAAATTAAAGTAGAAATACTAAGATGTATTGTATTAGTATTTAGTGTCTCTACATGTCTCCATGCTTTAATGTTCAAAAAGCTCTTTATTTTTCTCATACTGCCTGCTCTGTTGTGATTGGTCAACAGCTTAGAGATGTCCCGCCCCTAAGCCCATCACGTACGATGTGTTGTTGTTCCATAGTGATGTCTCTTTGGAAGTGCTGCTATTGGCTCAGCTCTACAACACATTGGTTTTGACATTTCTAAGCGGTTGACCAATGACAGATAACAGCCGTCCAGCTAACCAATCAGAGCAGACTGGGCTCTGGTTTCAGACAGAGGGTGAAAAGAGGTGCTGCAGCATGAGAACAATAAAGAGCTTTTTGAACATTAAAGCATGGAGACATGTCAGCGTGATGTTCTACAAGATTAATGCCACTAAAACCAACTTAGTAGATTCTGTATTGAGTTAAACTAAAATGAGATAAAACTAAAAATGCAATTCATCCCAAACCCACACTGATAAATATATAATACAAGTTTTCTTGACGCTTGTAGAGCAAGATGTCTTCCCTCAGGGTGTGGAGGTTGTTTATCCTTTGGAAATAAGTCTTCCCTGAGGGCACACGTTGCTGCACAAATCTGTTCATAATTGTTATTTTAGAAATCTATTTCATGTGCTGGAGTTTAAGTAATTCCAAAACAAGGCGGAGAGGTCCGTGAAGCTGCTCAGAACTCCGCCTGAAGCACTTTTTAAAATGCTAATGAAGGACTTCAGGTGATCTGGATCCGTATCCAAACTCTGAAATGTTTTTAATCTAACAACAATCCAATTCTTTCAGAGACAACCTTGACAAAACAAAAGGCAGTACCGAGCGATGCCGGGGGGAATGGTCCGCTAGGGGATTGGCTGGCAGACGAATCGGAAGAGTTTCATAAGGGGTGACAAGGACTGAGAAACGGCCCTGAACTCTGACCCAACAACAACTTTTTACTTTGAGCACCAGGAAAAGTGCTATATCAATGTAATGTATTTTATTATTAACAACTAGGACGCCCACATGTGTGAACTATGGATATATAACAAGACATGGATAAAGCATTTGAGGCGGGACCCGTTAACACTTTGAATTCCTATCCTTTGTGGTGCAGAAGCCAAAATGGCCTAACAAAAAAACCTGGATTAACCCTAGATATAGAAGCGAGAGTGTTACGTAGTGATGTCACTATGTTCAGGAAGTAAACAAAGGAGTACCATCAATAGGACTTAGGCGGGGAAAATTCCTATGGATCAACCCTTAGCTTTTGGGCGGCCTTCCACATCTACAGAGACCAAGCGTACTTTTCCTTAAAGAGTCGAGACTAACTCCCATTAGAGGGAACACAAGGAATTTAGCCTTTGCAGGCCATTGACATGCACTAAAACCCAAAGAACACACTAAAGGAAAGGGAAAATCCCCAAAAAGCACAACAGGGCCTCTTTAAGTAAAAAAGCATAATTATAAATTCAGCTGAAACACAGATGGCCGCTCCTCCACTGGTTCCACACACACTTTAGAGCCTCAAAACTCCAGCTCGGGTGGTGCTGTCTAATTGTTTGTATCTCTTCATGAACTGCGAGGGTCCAGCAGATGTTTGGGATCATTAGCGACAACAACTCATTAAAAAGTTAGCAGTAAAACGATACAAATATCCAAATGTACGCTTCATTTTCACAGCAATGGAGCGTATTGACTCTCAGAGTGTTTCCCTCCCGCTGAGTCACCAGGCGGTTCTCTGGTGAGGATTATGAATCAGCAGTCCTGCTCTGAATCAACGGAGCAGGACTGCATGAAGCGCCGACTCACTGCCTCCAAATCTGCTGAGTTTAAGGAGAAATAATACAAAACCCTGCAGGTAATTGCACCAAATATTAAGATACCTGGGGAGTAGGTAACTCGCTTCGGATTCATGGAACCAGTTCTTAACTCGTGCTGAAAATACTTAACATACAATGCTTTCATTCCATTCCACCACTGCCTCCAATACACCCCCCTTGTAACTCAGTATTTTACATTAGATATTCTTTATTTTCCAGTCAGGATTATTGCTTTATTGATAAAGTTTTATAACATATTAAGACACAGAAACGGCCTTTAGCTTGTCAAATAAATATGTAGAGTATGTGTTAATGTTAAGGGCGAAACAAGCTAAAACAACATTTAACAACAGCAGTAAATATCCATTTTGGACATACATACAGTGTGTCAACATTGAGTGGTAGTTTGGGTGCAATCAAATCCAATCAATGTGAGAGGACTAGCCCCTCCGACATGAAGCTCTGACGCTCAGAATATGACTGATCCTACAGAAATGCTAAAATCCCTCTGCAGCGACAGAAATTGAAGAAACCCAAAGTGTTTAAAATTCACCAGACGGAGACCGAATTCAAAACTTGCAAATTTGTTTTGAGAGTGATGAATGACTTTTTCTCCTCCAAACATTTTACACCAGCAATTTCTCTTCCACTCAAGAGCAATTTCAGCAAACTAAGAGGCTTCGCAGCTTCGAGGGAGATGTTTTTGGGACACTTTGCACCTCCTGGAAGAAAATGCTGGATGCCACTTAAGAAGCTAACTTGTGGAGAAAGTACCGCTCGACTTAATGGAGAAGAAGAAGAAGTGTCGAGTAAGTACTGAGAGCTACAGGGTCACTGGGCAGGCTGCTGAGCAATAAGAGGAGCAAGAGGTGGCCTGTAAACAACTATAAAAAGACCCTCGGCACTTGGAAACACTTCAAAATGTTTATGTTTTCTCACCCCGTGAAGTGAGAGGCAGTGAGGGAACTGTAAGAGTGTCAGACAAACTCGCCATCACTTCTACATACTTCTAACACTGCTTAGTTGCATAAGCGATTCTGATTGGTCGATTTGGACATTCCGGAGTTCTGTTATTTTTCAAGAACAGACCGTTGCTAAGGAGAACAGACCGTTGCTAAGGAGGACCAAGGGACTGTGTGCAGTCATATCAATCCGCAGAAAGCAGTCCGGTTAATATATCACGTCAGCCGTGGACACAATATTATTATATTTTGGAATAATACAACACGTATGAGTACTTATATACTTTAATGTTGTTTTGCTAATAATACTTCTGTATTTAAGTAACATGTTGTAATACTGACTTGGGAGTATTTTAACTTGGAAGCCAATATTGTACTTTTTAGAGGCAGTGATGGAATGTAATGAAGTAATTAAAGTACAACCTTAAGGTACTTGTACTTTAAAATATTTGTATTCTACTTTATGCTTGTACTTAACAACATTATGGAAGCCTATTTTTTACAGCCTTACACCATTACATTTATTTATCTGACAGCTTACACAAATAATTATTATATTATTATAGGTTAATATAATTGGCAGGAGTATTAAAGTAATTTAAATTAGCTCCACCTTTAGCAGCTGTGATGAACACATGCTTCTGGTATTTAGCACTTAGCAAAGCCATGTGCAGTTTCAGGTGATTGGGTTTAGTGCGTTTACTAAAGTTTGAATGCATCACTTTTACTTAGGTCTACATCCTCTCTGCTTCTGTTTGGGTAAATATTCAGAGGTGGGCATGGGGAAGCAGGAGGTGGCATGTGTGTGTGTGTGGTAAATAATGTGCGTATGAGCTCCTGACAGCTCAGCCACAACATCCCTTCTTCCCATTAGCGAGGCGGAGGTCGGCCTGATTTGCTGCTGAATTACAGTCAACATTAGTGTTGTGGGAGTCATGGACACATCAAAGTCATCAAAAGACTTTCTGTAAAAGGATGGAGGCCTTCTGTGCTTTTAATGGCTGTGTGTGTGTGTGTTTTTTGGTGCAAGGCTTTTAGTTACCCACGTGTTGCATTACCGTGTTTATCTTTATGTTTCTCTCCCTGTGGGGGGATGTGTGGGAGGGAGAGAGAGGGGCGACTTGCAGCCCTCGCCGTGGGATTTTGTTGTTTAGGCCCGAGGAGAAAGGCTCACAAAAAGCTGCTACAATTACCTTCAAAATTCACACTTGCACATGCAAAGTTGTGGATAATGGCTCGCACAAACGAGAGCAACATTGGGGTTCATTTGCATATGAACACACACTTACACACACACACACACACACACACACACACACACACACACACACACACACACACACACACACACACACACACACACACACACACACACACACACACACACACACACACACACACACACACACACACACACACACACACACTTAATTCTTACACTGCTTATCATTCCCCTAGCTTAAATCTCACTTTCAATTTTCATATTCATACTAAATCCTTCACTTTCAAAACATTGAAACACTTCAGAACAATGTTTATTAAGTTGTTTACCTACTAGGAATGATGTCTTAATTATTAAAATAAAGAATCAGCAAATAAAAGAAATATCTGAATCATCTTAATTTTAAATCAACAATTTAAAAAAATGCCCAAACTTTTGAAAGAAAATAATTCTTTCATATTTTTCTACTATTTTCCTCCTTATTTATATTTGAAATGCAATTAAAGGGGACCTATCATGCAAAATGCACTTTCTGATGTCCTTTATACATCACCATGTGTCCCCGGTGTGTTGGGGAACTCACGCAGCGTCAGAAAATAAACCCTCTCTCTTTCCCTCCGTACCCAAATCTCTAAAAACGGGGAACAACGGAGCTGATCCAGATTTGCGTCCGATGTGACGTAATATCTGAAATGTGGACCCACGGCCCAATCAGAAAGTTGCTATCAGAAACAACGCCCGACTGTTTTGGACGTAATATGGTCGGTGTTTACATTAGCATCGCTAACACTCAGAGCTAACCTGTACTGGAGAGCATGTGTGTGAAGAAGCAGGAAGTAAAAAGGAACTCACCTTGTGGTATAACCGGCAAGAGAGAAATCCTTTGAGCTCCAGACTGTTTCAGATCCTTGATAATCCATGATATGGCGTTTCATCACGGCAGCATTTAGTTTAGACAGTAGCTGCCGGGTCCCGCATGAGCTCAGACCCCTCCTCTTTAAAGCTTTATACCCAAATCAGCACTTTTGAAACAGGAAGTGAAATAGAGGCAGGGGTAGACATTAAGGGTAAAACTTATATTATCACTGGCCCCACCATTGTAACCTCTGGCCCGGAGCATTCGTCCAAAAAAAATCGACTAATCATGAAGAAAATGAACAGATTTGTTGCAATAGTAATTTATGCACTAACTACTTTACTACAACATTTGAACAATCAGTTCTTCCTCATTTTCCTCAATTGTTCATATTTGGTTTATTATAATAATGATATTGTGGTCATTGTTAAAACATTTCTGCTATTATGAGTATTATTATTTGTATAATGCACTTTCTGCCTTCCTGTCATCAGGAGTTAGAAATGTAATGGCTATAGATTAGATTAGATCCTTCATTCTCCTAAACTGCTGGGACATTTCCCGATAGCCAATACCTTTATATTGTCTACTCTTCACTTCCTGTCAGCAGAGGTCTGCATTGATGTACAGAGCCGACAGAAGACCTTGTTTATTGGCATCATATTGAGAGGTGCAGTGACGCGTCCTGAAACCAGGAAGTAAGCTGCTGGTTCCCTCCACAGAAAGCAACGGGATTTCTCCACAGGGTTTTGGAAAATAGCTGGAAATAAGTTCTGTGGAAACAAACCTGTTTGATAAATGCACGTTTTGTTCAGCCGGATAATCTCCACATGTCTACCCTACTTTTATAATTTTATAATCATAAATCTAATCGATAGATTATAAAAGGGTTTTAGGACGCGTCACTGCACCATAGAAGCCAACTCCATCGATCAAGCTGAAACTTTCTCTCCCTCTTCTTCTCATGCTCCCTGTCACTCTCCTTTAACTCCTCCGGTGACTTTCACCCAACAACGACAACCGACTCACGAAAAGCTATGTTGTAGCGTTGATAAACGATACAATTTAACTAAATTGCTAGTGTCAAAATACCACAGGAAACATTTTTTTTTTAAACAATATTTTTAGTGGCCCGAGCAGAAAGTACGTTATGCTGGCCCGGGGTGTCTAAATAGTGCTTCCGGGCCAGCGGGCCATTTATAATGTCGAGCCCTGAGAGGGATATGAGGCATGGCTAGACGGTAGCTGCCGGGTCCCGCATGAGCTCAGACCCCTCCTCCTTTTTATTTAAAGCTTTATCCCCAAATCAGCACTTTAGAAACAGGAAGTGAAATAGAGGGATATGAGGCGTGGCTAGAATGATCTGTTTGGTGTTTGGAGCAAAACACTTCATAGACATGTTTAATATATATGTTTATATATCTGAGACCTCTGCTATTGCCTACAAACAGCACGATAGGTGACCTTTAAATTACACTTTTTTTTAAAACTATTTTCATATTCTTAAAAAAATACAGAATATTTTAATAAAAAGTTTAAAAAACGCTTTTGGTTTTTAAATATATGTTTTAAAATTATAAAGTACAACAATTAAATACAAATTAAAAACACGTAAAGCCTTTTACTCCCTTCTTAATGCAGATTTTGTTGTTTAAAATTGGTACTTTTTTCGAGTGAACCATGTTAACTCTCCCTCCATCACTGCTAGCAGCTGTAATAGAGCAGCTGTAATAGAGCAGCTGTAATAGAGCAGGTGGCACTGAGCTGTTTCCTGCTTTCTAACGGTTCCTAACGGTAACGCTGTTGTTTTATTGCACTCATCATTAGCACAGCGCCTCTCTCTGCTGTAAATAACATCCATTCAGCTGGTGTCCGTCAGGCTTTCAGACTCTCTTTATAAAAAAATGAGCCTTTTCTCTCTGCTAATTCCATCTGACAATAGCAGCTAAATAATTTCTCTGCGGTCTCAGGGTGAACCAGACGTGATAGTGAAGTCATTTCAGGCCGGGGGAAATGAGCACATTAGAGTTTAATGCCCTGCTCAGGGAGGAGATGTCAGTGGTGTCAACAGAATAAAAGCAAGCTAAGATAATGCTTGTGAGGAGGGGAGAAAATATAGATAAAGATGGGGATGCAACAACAGGAAGTGGAAAATAGGAGTACATCTGATAGAAGTAGGTGGAGGCATTGAAGGATTACCTCGGGTTAGAGGGAGGCTGATCATACACCCCACACGTATTGATCGACGGCTATGTTTAGCATGAACAAAACTGGTTGCTAATGATTTTTCCTCTCGACATTGAGGGCCTAAAGAGGGTAGTTGTGATGTACAGTTGGCCCTTTGTGGAAAATGTGTGGTTTTTAATTCAAGCTAAACAAGATTGACTTGACATCAGCATGTTATAACATTTTTGTACCCATAAATCCAGCAAAACACCCTTTGATTGGTTTTGTCATCTTTATAATTTGTCTTAATATTTGTTTTATTTATGACTTATTTCTTCATTTATTCTGTTGTATTTATTCATTTTGTCTTATGCCTTTCCTACTTGAACTGAGTGGGTTATCTGTTGTGATTTTTTGGATGTATTTATTTGATTATCATGCCTATTTTACCTATTTGTATTCATTCTAATATTATATATCATGCACATGGCGAATTATTATTATTATTACTTGTTAGACGCTTTTATCCAAAGCGACTTACATACTCAACACTGTGGACAATCCACACAGGAGCACTTTGGGGTGAAGTGTCTTGCACAGGGAGACAACGACATGCTGACTGCAGTGGGGTTTGAACCTGTGACCCCCTGATCCGAACACCAACGCTCTATCCACTGCGCCACACGCCTCGAATGTGTGCAAATAAGGTTTTAACGTTCGACCTAAATTGAATTAATTTTGTTCTCTTGTATGTGAAAATAAATACATTTGAAGACTTGGATCAGGATAACTTTGAGGAACAAAATAATTGTGGATTTAGGGTTAGGGTTGAGTTCCTGGAAAATACATGTTCACTCTTATTGGCAACTTATTTCACATTTTGGTTCCAATGACAAAAAAAAATACGGTTGCTAGCCGGGATTTTTGAAATGTTAGTCCCACACTGGATTGACTAGTCAACACAAACAACAAGTGATATCTTCCAACTATCTGAAATAAGTCCATTTTATCAAACTGACTTTAAACATATTTCCTGTTGATCTTCCTACCTGACCGTCTAAATGCTCTCTGCTGCGATATACTGTAAGTCCCTTTACCAACATTCAAATCAAATAACTTTCCCCTAAAAGTCACAGCCAGTCTTCAAAATCCCAGATGAACAAAGCATAAGCAAATGCAGAATGTTAACTCCTCCTCAGGTCATTAACCTAACAATACACAGAGACACAAACAACACCGAGGACATGACCTCCTCTTTGGAAGTGAAATAGCTCAGTGTTAAAAAAACATCTCAAGGAGCTGCTGTGGCGTGGGCGTGTTGCTACAGGCTCTGGTGAGGAGATCAAATGTAATCCACATGGAGTAATCGCGAGTTTGCACGCTTATCAGAGGCAACAACAGTTATTTCTTACTGTTTGCGTCTTAATGCGGCCTCGGGACAGCGTTCTTCTGAATCCATGTGCAGTGGTTAGGGTTAGGGTTAGGGTTAGGGTTAGGGTTACATCAAAGCTTAAGAGTGCAGTTGGAAATAGGGGAGGATTACAAGTATATAGCACCTGTAGTAAAACACAGCACCTGTTACAAAGTCAGTATATTGCAATATGCTTAGCCTTGAGTATGCTACAGCTGCAAGCAAGGAGCACCAGTGCTAATGAATCATACATCTTTGAAATACCTTCATAGTAAATGCACTTTTCCAGTCTTAGCGACCACTCAATTACATTTCAAAGTCAGCATTCACACCCATTCATACAGAGGCAGAGGTGCTCAGAGAGACTCACATTCACACTCTGGTCATGCCATTTGGGGTTAAATATCTTGCACAAGGACACATCGACATGTTGACTGCAGGATCTAAGGAATAAAACATCCAGCCTTGCGATTGGTGGACAACCAAGCCACAGCCGCCAATCAGTCAACACACAGTATGAATGATTCTGGTGTTAATGTTAAAGGTCCCCTATTATACTGTTTTTCATCAACAGGTCTCAGATATATACAGAGCCTGTCTCTGATTGGCTGAAACACCAAACAGATAATTGCAGCATTACCCATAATCCCCTCTGTTTCAGCCCTGTTTCCAAAGTGCTGATTCTCTGTCTGTTACTTTAGATGAAAGTAAGGAGCCTCTCCCCCACGCCCCTCTGAGAGACATTTGGTTACAAAGAACTCAATGGTGCTCTAGGAGGAGATTCAGGTGATAAGGGGGGGGGGGGGGGGTTACCTTGTTGCTGATTGGCTAATGGTTACACAAGCCAAAAAATCATTATGACATCACAAAGTGGCCAAAATCTGTTCGGCTCATTGTCAGACAGGTTTTTATAGAAATGGATCAAAAAGAGAGAGAATCTTTGTTCCTGAAACTTTCAGAGTCTCTTTCCACAGAGGGGACACATGTTGATGTAGAAGAGACATGAAGAAGAGGGGACACATGTTGATGTAGAAGAGACATGGAGAAGAGGGGACACATGTTGATGTAGAAGAGACATGAAGAAGAGGGGACACATGTTGATGTAGAAGAGACGTGAAGAAGAGGGGACACATGTTGATGTAGAAGAGACATGAAGAAGAGGGGACACATGTTGATGTAGAAGAGACATGAAGAAGAGGGGACACATGTTGATGTAGAAGAGACATGAAGAAGAGGGGACACATGTTGATGTAGAAGAGACATGAAGAAGAGGGGACACATGTTGATGTAGAAGAGACATGAAGAAGAGGGGACACATGTTGATGTAGAAGAGACATGGAGAAGAGGGGACACATGTTGATGTAGAAGAGACATGGAGAAGAGGGGACACATGTTGATGTAGAAGAGACATGGAGAAGAGGGGACACATGTTGATGTAGAAGAGACATGGAGAAGAGGGGACACATGTTGATGTAGAAGAGACATGAAGAAGAGGGGACACATGTTGATGTAGAAGAGACACGAAGAAGAGGGGACACATGGTGATGTAGAAGAGACATGAAGAAGAGGGGACACATGTTGATGTAGAAGAGACATGGAGAAGAGGGGACACATGTTGATGTAGAAGAGACACGAAGAAGAGGATTTTCTCTCAGAAAAAAGCAGAAATAGAAAGGGAGAGTGATGGAGGGTTAGGGTTAGACGTGCTTACCATATACGTAGAGGATGTAGTCGTCGAAGGACTCCCCCACCGCGTTGGAGGCCACGCAGCGGTAGGTGCCGTTGTAGGTCTTGTTTAGGTTTTCGATGTAAAGATCGCCTCCGGTGATGACTGCGTGGGACGGCACGTCGTCATCCACCTTCACCCAGTTCACCCGCTGAGGCCTGGGAACGAAAACCAGAGCAACCCGTTAGTTCCCAAGACAAACATTCAAACTGGGAGTGAAAGGTTATGGGATCCATTAAGAAACCAAATTAAAAGTTTAAAGAACTGGCCTGAGGGCTGCAAAGTTCATTACACCCGAAAGACGGAAAATTGAAAAAGTTAAAAACATTTGGATCACTTTTTCTATTGTTAGACGCCGAGCATCTATGGGGGCTAAAAATGTCAAATCTGACCTCTGCAGGGCACAGAACTCCAGATGGTGTTACCACATCTGAGAGCGTTCTTCCTCTGGGAGACATGGACGTCTTTTGACATTTGTCTCATCAAGCAGGATCTTTTGGTTCAAAGAAATGGTATCATAAGGGGGGAAATGAAGAAAAGACTAAATTGATCAGAATCAAACGGATTTATCCTCCAAGATAAAGTTCCTGTCACCTCCTAGATCAATGAGCATCACTTGCTTTCCATTCCTGTCAACAACAAAGAACGTCCATCATGCACTTTGCACATCATTTCTGCTAACCTACATTTCGATAGCCTTTTCCCAGTCATTTGGTTCGCACCTGTAACCAGAGGTTCTATGAATATTTGAAATAAAGGTTCAAAGTCAACTTTATTGTCAATCTTTCAGTTTGTGTGTCCAAACGGAGAGATCAAAATACCGTTTCATACAATCCCAAATACAAAAATACAAACAATAGTTGCAATTCATTTGGACAACTTTCCCAATGAATGGTCTAACTTTTCAACAAAGTTCATGTAATGACCAAAAGGCATTCAAATTAACTTATTCTAACAATCAGACATTTAAATGGCCTCCGGTTGGCAACAGAGGAAACATCAAAGGGTGACAAAGAACTTCATCCGATGAACTTGTTCTGACATCTTATGAATTAATATCCATAGACAATTACTTGGACATCAATCAAGCAACCAAATAATCAATCAATCCTATCAAGCAAGCAAGCAAGCAAGCAAGCAAGCAAGCAAGCAAGCAAGCAAGCAAGCAAGCAACATCAAACCAACCATCAAACCAACTAACTTACTAACTAACTAACTAACTAACTAACTAACTAACCAAGCAACCAAGCAATCAACCAAGCAATCAAGCAACTAACCAACCAACCAACATCAAACCAACTAACTAACTAACTAACTAACTAACTAACCAAGCAACCAAGCAATCAACCAAGCAATCAAGCAACCAACCAACCAACCAACTAACTAACTAACTAACTAACTAACTAACTAACTAACTAACTAACTAACCAAGCAATCAACCAAGCAACCAACATCAAACCAACCATCAAACCAACCAACCAACCAACTAACTAACTAACTAACTAACCAAGCAACCAATCTTCCTTTTTTACATCCCAATATATCGCCTTAAACCTTTTCATGGACAAATAGAGATTTGATTTCAGACGAGGTTGACAACTTCCTTTCATAAGTGTATACTGTAGATGTTATTGATCATAATCACCAGTTGTTGTTTTGTGTTATTTTGAGGGAAATAAAAACAATGCCCTCGTCCTCCTACTCTTTGTTTATTGTTTTCTCTTGCAGGTGAACTCTGCCATCTGTTGTTCGGCCTCTCAAAGCTCTCTCTGGCCCCACCCACGCTCCATCTGCCTCACATACAGCCATCACCTTCTTTGTTTACTTCTAATATCAATATTTAACTTTATATAAGAAAAGTGCACATTTATCTTACCCTTTCAACAAAGGCCTGATTGCCCAGTGAGTGCTTTGCTTCTGGCAATGGTGTTTTCCTCCGATATGGGGATGCTCTACCAAAAAGAGTTATCTCTCTATCAGTACTGCATCATAAAACCCTTGCAATGCCCTATAGCCATATTCCCATCATATAGTACATATCTTTTCACATACAACACTCATCTGTCCTTAAGGTAAACAGCTGTACCTCCATTTGCTTGAAAAGGCTTATCAAAGAGAGACATTAAAAAGCCAATAAATATTATAATAACATTCCTCCCTTAGTGTACACTTAAAAGCAACATTACGTTTGGAGCCTTGCCACGTACACCTATAACTGCTGCTGTGTAGGTGGGCTCCTACCAAACGTCTGTATTTGTTCCCTTTATACCTCGACTGATGTTTATAGCGGGGTGACAATGAGCTCAGAGCCACAGAGGGTAAGAGGAAAAAGAAAGGAGACAAAACAGCTCCATTTTGCTGCTGCAACTTTCAATGGCCGCTGCCAGCTACTGTTATTTCCCCTGAGCGAGAGCTGATGGTCTCTCGTTGCATTTTGCTGTGCTTTTTAAACTTGTTTCCCTCCATTAGAAACACATTTGGTGTGGAGGGAGAAAGAAAATAGGATCGGGGAACAACTGTGTAATATCCAGTAAAAAGAAAATATGAAATGGAAGCCCAATAGCTGAAAACAAACTAAGCACAAGTGCGTTAAATGGCTGTTGTCGAGAGCCTGAACGAGCGTGCCGTGTCTATAACAATTGCTCTCCACATGAAATGAAATGTAAATAAACCATACGTATGGAAATCAAATGGAGTGAGAGACATGACCTGGGGAAAGAAATAGGACGATTGGATGTTTTGAGAAGGGGAAGGGAGCAGGGAGATAGACACAGATAGAGGAAAGTGGTGAGAGGAGACTGCAAGGAGAGGAGAAGGGCGTCTGGAATACAAATGGCCGCCGGCAGCCGGGCCCCTGGTGCTATCGGCTGGTAATGACTGCACAACTCTCAGCAGCTCTAATGAAAATGACTTCCAATTCCCGGCTCACTGTATTGATTGTATTTTCATCTTTGTAAAATGAATACGGGTTGTGAGCTTGTCTCTAAGCCAAGTATGAACACTGTGGTGCTTGTACTTCTACCCTTCAGAGGATGATAAAGAGTTTGAGACTCAGAAGTTTGACGGATCGTAACTTTGAATTAGGGTTGAGAATGTATTTCTGATTTGGGTAGTGGGTGTGGGGGAAACTTCTGTGTAGCAATGCAGGAGGAGTCACCGACTCAAAGGAGACACGGGGAGAGCTGGAGCTTTGATGTCAAACACTGATGGTTTAATTGGAGCGTCGGGCGGAGAATTCACAAAACAAGTCCAAGAGTCAGAGGTTCTGACTTCACGGTAGAGTTGCCACGTCAATTCTGAAGAACTCTACGCCCCAGAGGTTGCGCTAGACTTTTTCATTGCCCGTAATTTTGACGGACAGGATCGTAAAATGTCCGTCAAAATGCAGTATTACCCGTCGGCCTTTACACTCTGGGGGGGGGGGGGGAGAGAGAGAGAGAGAACTGTCGGGGGGGGGGGGGGGGGGGTAGAGCACAGTCGTGAACTGTCAACGGGGGGCGGGGCGCTAGCTTGTGAACTGTTAGCGCCAGTTCAAGATGCATTATTCTTATCATTCTTTATGAGCGCAGTAACGGTAAGGTATCTAATTACTTATTTATTTAGTATTCCATAACTTAGTAACAGAGATGGTCAAACTAAAGTGGTAGAGACATGGCAGAAAACTCACAGACATTTCAATGATCTGTACGGCCAAGTTGGGTTTGGAAACGGTATCATTTCCTTTTTGGCAGGCATGCATAACACCGGATCCTCACTGTTTTCCGAGTTTGTTCTAATCTGTCAAAATGACGGACTGCTTTCAGATTTTTCCGTCATTGTTAAAAGAAATCCGGCATAGACGGAAAATATTTGGTTAACGCGACCTCTGGCCCAGACCCATGTATTTAGCTAGTTCAGAGAGAATAATCAACATGCTGCATAACAACATAGAACCATAACACCTCTACCAGCTGACGCCAGCAGGCAGGAACAGGGAGACAGAACCCTGAGAGCACAGCAGCCAAGGTTACAGGTGCGTGTGCTCAGTCAGGGCAGAACTGATAAACTGGGTCAAAGTTATGGGTCTTGGAAAATATTTCCCCAACAGTGGTTGTACCAAAGTTTCAGCTTTGATAAGAACTGTTTGGATGTTCTAGTTTGGATAAGAAAGGAGGTTCAATGCTTCCTTTATTATGTCCTTGAGCTGATGATGCCTGAGAGAAAAGGACACAATACCTCACAGCCGCACCTTCTAACGTGAAACCACATTCGGCCGTTAGAGGAAACAAACCGATCGTTACCTAGAAATGCATTTGAGTAATGGAGCTTATTCAGCATTTTACAATTTATTTGTAAATTGCCAAAGTGCTTTCAACAATGTACAGTATGAAGCCAAAACGCAGAAATGTTATACTAACTGTAAAACTATTAAATAAAGTCAACATTTCAAGTTGTTAGAGTTGTGCAATGTTGCTTAAAACATGTTGAATGGTGATTGAGATTTTATTTTTGTCAGTTCGACCGCAACTAGTGTTGCACGGTGTACCGATACTTGAAAGGTACCGCGATACCCTGCCGTTAAAAACGTTACGATTCCTCCGTTTCATTATTATCGGTACTTTAAGAATGACGGGGAAAAGTACTCCGGTGAGAAAGCGCTGTTTGAATAAGAGCCGTGTGTGTTCAGCGCTCTGCTTCCACTCCCTGCACTGCAGCCGTGCCTGCAATCCCTCCCCTCTCAAGCACGCTCTAAGTCCCTCCCCTCTCAAGCACGCTCTAAGTCCCTCCCCTCTCAAGCACGCTCTAAGTCCCTCCCCTCTCTCGGCCACGCGCTAGCTGCCAGAGCATGTGAGAAAACGAGAAGCATGGCTGCAAGTGGGAGTGCAACTGCCGCTGCGCCTCGGCTTGTTGACAAAAAAGACGCCAGAAGCGAAATGTGGAAGTATTTGAGCTATATCTCTGACAGTGAGGGCAAGCCTACGGACACCACGAGGCCCGTCTGTAAGAAATGTATTCATTCTTTGACAGTTCGACCGCAACCCTGTGTTAAATCTGGGTCAGGAAAAACCCAAATTCATGCAATGGTCCTGTTTTCTTTCCCTTAATTCACCTGTAGCTGCTGAGCCGAGTACTGGAACCAACCCTTTCATTTACAACCCTTGAATCCGGCCATTTGCATGACACAGAATGTACAAATAAATAATGTTAAGACTACTACACGCTGTAAAGATACATATGCAGTCAGCAGACAGTAAAAGAGATTTGTGTAGCATAAGCTGCAACATGACTGCATTATGAAAGCAATTTCAATAACAACATCCAAGCATTTAATAACACCGCTAACTTTCTTAATATATTACCTAACCAAGATATGTGTTTTGAGTTTCTCACAGCGAGGAATGTGGTTTTGAAAAGCTCTTTCGCAAAGGACTGCAGCTTTTTGTTCAACTTGTTTTCACAAAAGTTACAATGGATCCCAAGGCAGAACAGATTCAAGGTCCACGAGTTATTACATTGAAAATGCTCCGTCCATTCATGTGCTCACCTTGCTCCAGAAAAACATTTTTATTCTGAGATATGGCTTGGTTTACATGTTCGATTTGTGTCTGTTCTTTGAAACTACTCTTGCCAACAAGGCTAAAGTAGAAGTTTGAAATGAATTATTTCCACTCAATGAAAGTGGCCATTAAAATCCATTGTAAGTCCAAGTTTAATTTCTTCATACACTATAATCAGGTTTGATTTCCCATCAGAGCTTTGAACTACTTTCTATTTCCTCGGCCAACAAGACCACTTTTACTTTTACTTTGTTGAAACCTCAGTGAAATGCTAAAGAACATGAACTTAGCTTATTTAATTAAGGAAGTCATATATCGCCACATGTGTTGTGTAATAGAAGCTTCGAATGAAGAACCAAGCAAACCTTGTCCAAACTGAAAGTGTTTACTTTTGATTAATGTAACCATACTCATATTCAGTTACATATCATAACAGGAAGGAGCAAACGCAGGACACATACTTGCACTTCAAAATAAAAGCATTTACTTCTTTACCTTCAACATTTTACCCTTAAAGGTGGGGTAGGTAAGTTTGAGAAAGCAGCTGGAGTGCGCTAGATTTTGAAAATACACAACCGGAGACTTCACTTCCTCACAGAGCCCCTCCTCCAACACACACGAACGCGCACATGACCAATGAGGGCACGAGATGAGTTTGTGCCCAGATGGAAGGCTGACAGGCAGGTAGGCCATCCAGTTACTTTAGCCGGCTCAGATGATTGGTCGTGCTTTCTACAGCGCCACGGCTTCCACAGATGATATTTTGTTATGGATTTGTTGTCAAAGCATTTCAGATATTCATTGCTATCGGGATGTTTAGAGCACTCCATGGAATATAACAACAAGTGTATCTCGAGCCGGTTTCTCAAACTTACCCCACCTTTAACTTCTGTCAAGAAGCAAATAAACAAATGTTTTTACTGCCTTGAATAAAAGAAGTTGTCACCACATGAAACACTGCGAGATCAACTTCAACACCTTTTTAGGGTTAACCCTTAGATGCATGGGTGCGTGGGTATTCTTTTGACCCGGTGAGGTAGTTTTCTTAGAGTATCTTTGTAATTACATTTTTTTATCATTTCATATTCCAGCTATTCCTCAAAAAACATGTTTTGGATATCGTGCTATTCAAATTTGAGATTTACATTTTAAGAAATTGTAGTTCTTGTATTTCTACCCCAAGCTTCCATAAGTGGGTCAAAATGACCCGCATGCATTTTCTATGGAATTTCGTGGTTTTTCAAAATGTAAATTTCTTTTATAAAATTATAAATAGTGAAAGATTAAATATTAAATATTTCTAGTGTGAACCAAAATAGTGATAAGTGATTTTTCTTAACCAAAATGACAAAAATGGCATAAACACACATATTATTGAAATACAGGTCCTTTTTGACCCACTTATGGAAGAGTGCAGGGTCCAGTCACTCGTGCATCTAAGGGTAAGAAAACTGTATGTTGACATGACAGATTACATAGTTGTCAGAAATCATTTCAATTAATAGCACCAATTGAAACTCAGAAAGATGCGCTTTGTGGACATGGACTAGTGGTCTAGGAACGTTGTATAAACACTACACACCTGTTGGAAAGCCACAACCCCAAGTACCTCAAATCACTGCTTTATAATGTAATATTCATAACTCCAGTCTCATCTGATGATTGTATTGTCCTGTTCAAATTTGAGCTGTCTTGTCAACAAACTAATATGATTGATACCGACAGCGCTGATGTTTGGACAGTTCGTCAGGTCTCCTTCCTGAAGCTCTCGTGTTGTTTTTCTCACACTCGAGTGCTCTAATGGCATCATTTGCACTCCATTACATCTCATATCACAAACAGCCGTCATCCAAACAAAACAACCTTCAGGTTTCAGATGATACGTGTGGAATGATGGCCTAATGAGTGTCAAATGGCCGTTTGATGCAAAGGGTAAACAGAAAAGGGCACAACCTTAAAATCTGCCTTAAGTTGAGCTTAATTTGAGGCTTTCTTGAGTGAATAATAATAAGTGTGTGATAGAGAATATGTAATGTATTAAGGGTTTGTTGATTATTATGTGTCTACCTCCACTGGAACAGGTGATGGAAGTGAGCTATACGCAAACAACTGGCTTTATAACTATTAATAATATAATTTTCATGCATGGTCCTTTTTCTATTAAGACATATGTTTCAAAATGATACTGACGACATTGGAAGTTCATTTTTGTTAGTGGTAGAGATTAACTTTCATAATGTTCCTTGTGCTCAGCTCAGTTTATTTTTTAATTTTTTTACCTTGACTTCCATCCATCCATCCATCTTCTTCCGCTTATCCGTGGTCGGGTCAACCTCGACTTAATTTGTTCAAATCTAGCACCTCCCCTCAATCAACATACTCTCTTATTCTCACAGTCTCCCTGGATACTGTGAGAAAATTAGCACTCATTACTCAAAAATAACACCCTGCCTATTCAAGCTTCAACCTATTCAGTCCACTGTTCCTCTGACGTTCCTCCTGCGGGACATTAGGACCTGCTCGCTGTCATTACGGTCCCTTTCTGCTCCGCCCTCCGCATTTAAAGGAGTGCTAATTAAACACCTGCTGAAAATATCAGTAATTCTGATGTGGTTCATAATTACAGGCCAGTTTTGAAAATTCCCCCCCTTAGAAATTCATCGGAGAGAAAATAGCAGCCATTCAATTCAGTGATAATGTATCCTGGAGGAAAGGCCATTTAAAAAGATCTGGGCCCTTAGTCAAAGTTATTTGTAACACTTACTTATGAGAAGGCAACCGTCATATCTATCTATCTATCTAGTGAATGTTAGCTATCAAATTAGCCATCAAATATTAGCTATCTTCTAAATTACCTACCTACCTACCTACCTACCTACCTACCTACCTACCTACCTACCTACCTATCTACCTACATACATACTTCAAAAGTTTCCTTTCACATTCCTAAAAAAACAACTTGTCTTTGCTCATTCAACATCAATTTAAATTGATGTTGACCCAACGTCAAGTCAATCAGAACTTTCTTAAAACACAATTTTTCATCTTTTTCAATTTTTACAAACGTGACCATAAAGACAAGGATTAAATCCATTTATGGATTATTTTGTGTTCATTTTCATTTAGTTTTTTTCCTAGCTCTACCATATTTTCTTGGTGGTAAAAGGTTAATTGCTTCATATTTGTTATGTCTGATTGCTGGAGTTGTATTTGTGTACATCCTCATTTGAACTCACTCTCAACGTGCTGCTGAAAACGTTTCTGCTCAACAGCAATTCATAGCACAGCAACGGGACACACATATTCAGACCTTAAAATGAAGTCAAGGTATCTCAATGAATAAATAAATGTGTTTTCTCTACCCTTGGCATATTTTAATTAGTAGCAATGTGTGTGTGTGTGTGTGTGTGTGTGTCTCTTACTGGGGTTTGCCTTTGGCCTGACACGTGAGTTCCAGGTTCTCTCCTTCCCTCGTCAGACCCTGAGGAAACTCTACCACGATCTTCACCTCCGGTTTGTCTGAAAGTAAAGATATAAAGAGAATTAAAAGCTGGCATAACAGAACAGGTAATGAGTTAAACATCTTCCCTCTGCATATACTTAGAATGGTGCAGTGATGACATCTTTTTTTGTGCAACTCAGAAGTTGGGTTAGTTGGCGAACTATCTGGTCTGTGTTTAACACAAGCTGAAGACATTTTTGTTGGTGTACAACATTACATATGTCAGTACATATCCCAACTGTTGAATCTAACTGTCTAAATCAGACTACATTAGCCGCCTTTAGCTTAGCAGTGGTGACGTGAAGTCATGTGACCGTGTTGTAGTTCCTTTATAGCCTAACGTTAGCCACCTTTAGCTTAGCGGTGGTGACGTGAAGTCATGTGACCGTGTTGTAGTTCCTTTATAGCCTAACGTTAGCCACCTTTAGCTTAGCGGTGGTGACGTGAAGTCATGTGACCGTGCTGTAGTTCCTTTATAGCCCAACATTAGCCTCCTTTAGCTTAGCGGTGGTGACGTGAAGTCATGTGACCGTGCTGTAGTTCCTTTATAGCCCAACATTAGCCACCTTTAGCTTAGCGGTGGTGATGTGAAGTCATGTCACCGTGCTGTAGTTCCTTTATAGCCCAACATTAGCCACCTTTAGCTTAGCGGTGGGGACGTGAAGTCATGTGACCGTGCTGTAGTTCCTTTATAGCCCAACATTAGCCACCTTTAGTTTAGCGGTGGTAACGTGAAGTCATGTCACCGTGCTGTAGTTCCTTTATAGCCCAACATTAGCCTCCTTTAGCTTAGCGGTGGTGACGTGAAGTCATGTGACCGTGCTGTAGTTCCTTTATAGCCCCAACATTAGCCACCTTTAGCTTAGCGGTGGTGACGCGAAGTCATGTGACCGTGCTGTAGTTCCTTTATAGCCCCAACATTAGCCACCTTTAGCTTAGCGGTGGTGACGTGAAGTCATGTGACCGTGCTGTAGTTCCTTTATAGCCCAACATTAGCCACCTTTAGCTTAGCGGTGGTGGCGTGAAGTCATGTCACCGTGCTGTAGTTCCTTTATAGCCCAACATTAGCCACCTTTAGCTTAGCGGTGGGGACGTGAAGTCATGTGACCGTGCTGTAGTTCCTTTATAGCCCAACATTAGCCTCCTTTAGCTTAGCGGTGGTAACGTGAAGTCATGTCACCGTGCTGTAGTTCCTTTATAGCCCAACATTAGCCACCTTTAGCTTAGCGGTGGTGACGTGAAGTCATGTGACAGTGCTGTAGTTCCTATAACGTTCACTTTTTACTTCAAAAATCAAAAAGTGTTGTTAATATGTGGAGAAGACGTGAAAGTATCATCAACGTTTGTTGCCGTATAGCTTATTTTATTCAAAAATCTAAAGGAAAAATCCCATTGGCTTTTTGTAGCGGGAACCAGGGAGATGCTAACTTCAGGGTCTGCATCCTTTGCATCCCCGCATCCTTTCTCACGGTAATCATGTATTTGTTTATCCATCACTCATTTTCTTCACACAGTGCAGCTCACATAAATAGTCCCTATATCAAATCAAATCAATCAAATCAAGTTTTATTTATATAGCACATTTAAAAACGATGTTTGGTCGAGCCAAAGTGCTGTACAAGTAATAAAAACAATTTACGACAGTACAATAACAACAAAAGACAGTCATTGCAACAGCAAATATAAAAACAAAACACACGGAAAAGTCAGGAGTCGTGCTCCGCTCTAACTAGAAGGCCTGAGAGAAGAAGTGGGTCTTAAGTGTGGATTTAAAAACCCCTAGGGTCTGGGCCGACCTCACATGGAGGGGCAGAGTGTTCCAGAGCCTGGGGCCAGCTGCTGCGAAGGCTCGGTGCCCTCGGGTTTTGAGCCTGGTCTTGGGCACTACCAGCAGCAGATGGTCAGCAGACCTTAAAGCTCTGGCTGGGGTGTAGCGCTGGAGGAGTTCAGCTATATAGGCCGGAGCCAGCCCATTTAGTGCTTTAAAAACAAATAAAAGGATTTTAAAATCAATTCTGTACCGAACTGGAAGCCAGTGCAGTGAGGCCAGAATTGGGGTGATGTGGTCACGCTTTTTATGGCCAGTCAGCAAACGTGCAGCTGCGTTCTGGACTAGCTGCAGGCGTTTAATTGATGCCTGGTCCATACCCATATACAGAGCGTTGCAGTAGTCCAGTCTCGAGGTCACAAAGGCGTTAATAACCCTTTCCAGGTCTTTAAAAGATAAATACGACTTGGTTTTGGCCAAAAGTCTTATTTTAAAAAAGCAGGATTTGACTACGCTGCTGACCTGCTTGTCGAATTTAAAAGTACTGGAGAAGGTCACCCCAAGGTTCGTGACCGAGGGGAGGATGTTTTGTTGGAGGGAGCCCAGCATATCAACCTGGGAGGCTGGAGGTTGGGGTCCAAAAAAGATGACCTCAGTCTTGCTTTCGTTGAGGTTTAGAAAGTTTTTGCTCAGCCAGGATTTTATCTCAGTTAAGCAGTCCATCAACTGTTGTAATGAGTGTGTGACACTTGCTTCGAGAGGGAGATATATCTGTACATCGTCGGCGTAGCAGTGGAAGGGAATATTATGTTTTGTGAGAATTGAGCCTAGGGGCAGTAAGTACAGTAGGAAAAGGATGGGGCCCAGAATCGAGCCTTGGGGAACCCCACAGGTAAGAGGGGCTTTTGCAGAGGAGAAGGCACCTAGCTGCACAGCGAAGCTACGGTCTGTCAGGTAGGACCTGAACCATGCAAGGGCAGAGCCTGTGATGCCAGCGGACTGTTCAAGCCGTGACAACAGGATGCTATGGTCCACAGTGTCAAAAGCAGCTGTCAGGTCTAACAGCACCAAGACAGCTGGGCTACCTGAGTCGGCGGCTAGGAGCAGATCATTAAAAACTCTTAAAAGGGCTGTTTCAGTGCTGTGCATGGGTTTGAAGCCAGACTGAAACTTTTCGTGGATTCCATGAGTGGTTAAAAAAGACTGCAGCTGGGCGTAGACTACTCTCTCCAGGGCTTTTGATAAAAAAGGTAGCTGGGAAATGGGCCTAAAATTTTCGAGAAAGGAGGGGTCGAGATGTTTCTTTTTAAGTAATGGCTTAACCACGGCATGTTTGAAGGCAGCAGGGACACATCCTGAGCTAAGGGAGGTGTTTACAATTAATAAAATACTTGCTCCAACTGAATCTAAAACGTCTCTGAGAAGGCGAGAGGGAATGCTATCTGAGGTGCAGTTTGTCGGCCGCAGGTGCTTGACCACATCCGAGAGAGAAGAGAAGGATACAGGCTCAAAGTGGTCGAGGACAGCAGGGCACAGAAAGGGAGCAGGATCTGGGGTAGCACTAGTGTGAGCTAGCCTAAGAGCAGATACCTTTTCAATAAAAAATTTAAGAAACTTATCACAGAGAGTAGTCGATGGCACAATAGAAGAAACATCACAGGGATTAATGATCGAGTTGAGGACATTAAAAAGAACCTGAGGTTTATGGCTGTTTTTAGAGATGAACAGAGAAATGTGCTCTGTTTTGGCTGCTTTGACTGCCGTCTGGTAGTCAGACAGGGAAGCACGAAGGATTTCTAGGGAGACATGGAGTTTATCCTTTTTCCATTTTCTCTCTGCACGCCTGCAAGCGCGTCTGAGAGCACGAGTACAGTCATTGAGCCACGGCTCTGAGAGCACTTTTGTGCGTCTAAGCGTAAAAGGAGCAACAGAATCCAGTGTTAGTGTGCATGTAGAGTCAAACATGGAGATAAGCTCATCAGCATTAAAAGCACAGTTCACATCTAATTTACAGATCGGAACATACTTAAACATATATATGTTTAAGTAGTAAACACATTTGGGGCGGGAGTGGCTCAGTCTGAATGGGATTGGACTTTGGACCGAAGGGTTGCCGGTTCACGTCCCCGATCGGACCAAAAAATACGGAGTGTGGACTGGTACTGGAGAGGGGCCAGTTCACCTCCTGGGCCACTGCCGAAGTGCCCTTGAGCAAGGCACCTAACCCCCAACTGCTCACTGGCGCCGGCTAGACTGGCTGCCTCCGCTCTGACCTCTCAACTGCATGTGCATGTGTGCATATAACTGTGTGTGTATTTGTATATTCTAAAAAGTGTGTACTGTATGACCTGTAAAAAACGCATGTGTGTGTACGACAGAGTGGAAACTGAATTTCCCCCTCAGGGGATTAATAAAGGTCCATCTTCTTCATCTTCTTCATCTTAAACACAACAACATTAACAAGTCCCGCCCCAGTAGTGCTGAAGTTAAAGAATAAAGCAGTTCAAGAAACAGGAACATTATTTTTTTATTACGATTGAGCTTCACACCACACCGCCTCTGCTGGGTCTGGATTTATTTGACTTGACATGATGTTAACAACAGAATAAATTCAAGGTGTTTTTCCTTTACATCTATCTGACCACCGCTGCCTTTTCACCCCCAACCCTCTCTTCCATTTCATCAATCATTCTTCAGCAGGGTTGGGTCTACCTTGGGTATAATATTGATGGAATTGTAAATGAACCCCAACACCAAAACACAAGGCAAAGCATTGGGGAATGACAGACGTGGTTTGGACCCACAAGTAGTCCATCCAAATATATGTTACCTGATAACTATCACACACAAAACAAAAGGCAGTGTTGACTGTAGCGCAGGCGGAGAGAAAATGTAAGAATGTTGTTTTGACAATCAGCGGGGTGCTTTGACAGTTTCTGCTGTGCTATTCTTTGCAACCGACGAGTTTCTATTGTTCTCATTCCCCCGACTGTTGCTGGTGTTATCAAAGCTCTTTTCTCATCTTGGTGTGAGACTTGATCCTTTATTCTGGACAAAAATGCAATGTTTTATTCAATCTATCATCTGAGTTTTGGGATTGAGTTTTGTGTTACCATGTAGTGAGAGAAGAACTGAAAGCAAAACTAGAGTCCTGATATCTGTTTCAGCTTTTAACCGTCCAACCAGTAAATCATACACGAAGGGAAGATAGGAAACAAGCAACATGCGATATCAATGTAGTGTTTGAGAGTGTGACGCTGACAATTCAGCGGCCCGACCAAGCAAGGAGGCAGAGGCAGAACGTGCACAATTATAACCCGGTGTGGGTATTTACTGAACTCGAGCCCGGGAAACAGCCCCAATCTTGCTGTTCCCGTGCCACAAGGATCTCACACACACTCTACCAGCCTCCTAACAGACAGGGAAACAGAGCCTACATACACACACACCCTAATCAACCAACAAGACACAGGTGAGGGGGGAGGAGACAACCCGGAGCACCAGGTGCACCCAATCAGCCACAGACATGGGGAAAGGGAACACTTTTCAGAATAAAACCAGGAAACAGACAAACTAGTTACATAAATTACATATATTCCCCTGCTTCCTGTGCAATGTTTTTAGTGCTATATTACCCGTAACGGAGGCTGAGATCTATGGCCCCAGAGATCACCTCGGTTACAGAGAGATACAGTAACTCATTGTTCTTTATGAATGAGTTAGGGTTAGGGTTTTGTACTTGTATGACATGTATTTTTACTTTCTGGTATGGTATTATTATATCAGCCTTTGTACATGACTTTTTGAAATACTTTTTTAATACATTTTCTAACTGATTTATCAAAAGGTTTGTCGGAATTTCGCCATGAGATTTGAGGTATTTTAACAAAAACAATGTCATTGGATAACTCACAAAAAGGTTGGTTTTCTTGTATTCAATTGAATTAGATCATTAAACATAACACAAAACATTAACATTACTTTGGTTGTATTTAGTCATTTTGATGAATATCTGTGTTGAAATGTTAAGATACAAAATGACGTGTTCAGTTATTATTTTTCTTAATTTATTTACAAATGTTTTATTCGAGCCAACTGTTTATGTTGTTGTCTTTGATGTTGTTGTGTATTATATGTTTGGATGTACTTTATAACATGACACCTTTTCTGTATAAAATCAATCAAAGATCCAAAATGATGGCTGACATTGTTTGCAATAACCTATAATGACTTCTCAAAGAAATGTGTTGTTTTGTGTGAGATACTGAAGAAACCGTTAATACCTCCACTCATCTCAGAGCAGACTGATTGCTGTGTCACTGTGCCGTAATTACACTTCCCTGATTGTTATTCTTGTTTCCCCCCAGTTTGAAATCCTGAATGCACAGTTTGCTGCGTACATGTCTAATCAGCCTGCAGACACAAGGCCTGAGTTATGATTTCAAAAGCCGGCTGTAAAGTTTCACACTGCCGTCCGACCTTCTCGGCAACAAACAACACGTGTCTGGTCATCCATCTGTCTAAATCACACCCTGTCAGCGGCTGCCTCTCCGTCTCCGTGATGGACAGCAGACGGGCGAAAAGCCAAGTCTTCTGCTCAGTGGGCATGTTCAGACAGCAAGCCTTTGGTTTTGTTTCCCACTGCAGGCGCTACACGGCAACTTTTCTTCACTCTCACAGCCGACCTTGTCATCCCGGAGCAATAAACATGAAGGACGCCGGGCATCTGTAAGTTGTTTTGATAGCCGCGAGTAGTTATGTCGGCGCTTTCTTGTCTCTGCTTGATGGGAAAACACAATGCTGCACAGCCAGATCCGCATCCTGCCTCTTCAGTGGGAATGAATTAGTGTCTACAGTATGCAAGAAGGCCGTTATCATTACGCTAACTGAATTATTTGCTTTATTGTGCGCCTCACCTCATAAGCACTCGAGACGGCACTATCCATCTCCGTGCAGCCTGGCGACCTTAAGGGAAGAGCAACGAGTCGACGCAGCAAAACAGCCCGCTCCGCTCATACACATAAACATTACACGCTTATTTAATTACGCTATCCCCTGACAATGGCCTTTTTAGCTGTTTTCTTAGCACACAATGCACTCCGCTCTACTAGCAAATTGCCCACACAGTGAGTGATTGAAATGTAAATCACATCGTCTATCAGGATAATATATCATCAGTAAACAAACACCGCCATAGTACGCTTTAATTCGTGGCTCTTTATAATGTCCTACAAATATGTAGCTGGATTATATAATGGCTTGTAGAAAAAGACAACTAGCGAACCACAAGACATGACAGTGAGTTTGCACCCATCACTGTCTGAGTTAGCTTACCAAACACTAATTAGGTCTCTATCAATAATTAAAGAGGACATTCTGCTGATGTTCAGGTGTATATCAGTATGTAGTGTCTCTACTTTAAAGAGTCCTCTCCTGCTGATGTTCAGGTGTATATCAGTATGTAGTGTCTCTACTTTAAAGAGTCCTCTCCTGCTGATGTTCAGGTGTATATCAGTATGTAGTGTCTCTACTTTAAAGAGTCCTCTCCTGCTGATGTTCAGGTTCATATCAGTATGTAGTGTCTCTACTTTAAAGAGTCCTCTCCTGCTGATGTTCAGGTTCATATCAGTATGTAGTGCCTCTACTTTAAAGAGTCCTCTCCTGCTGATGTTCAGGTTCATATCAGTATGTAGTGTCTCTACTTTAAAGAGTCCTCTCCTGCTGATGTTCAGGTTCATATCAGTATGTAGTGTCTCTACTTTAAAGAGTCCTCTCCTGCTGATGTTCAGGTGTATATCAGTATGTAGTGTCTCTACTTTAAAGAGTCCTCTCCTGCTGATGTTCAGGTTCATATCAGTATGTAGTGTCTCTACTTTAAAGAGTCCTCTCCTGCTGATGTTCAGGTGTATATCAGTATGTAGTGCCTCTACTGTGACATGCCTCCATGCTTTAATGTTCAAAAATCTCTTTATTTTCCTCAAACTCAACTAGAATAGTGAACAAAATCAGTTAGAAAAGACTTGCAATGTGTTTCAATATTGTTCAATGGACCTAAAATGTGTCTGTAGAAACACAAACGGAACAAACATTAGCTACTCTAACTCTCATATTTACCAACAAAAAAAAACACTACCTAAACTTAGATTTCAACAGAAACTGCGTACATTATTTTTACCTTGCATCTCGGGCTTCTGTCCAATGCCACTATTTAGTATTTTAATATTTACAATGAAAAAATGAACTCATAAATGATTGACTGTGTTTCTTTTATTATATTTTCTGTACTAAAAACCCTTACTCCAAAACCGAGGTACGCCCTGAACTGAGCAGATTGTACTTTAACACCTCTGGCAATAAGTACACTTCCAATTAACTCCAATCAAATCAGCCAAATTGCTATTTTTAGAGTAAGGAAAAAAGAAAAATCCTTTGTAAATCAAGAGCTGCTCTTCAGGAAACTCAGTAAATTACAGAGCCTGATAATAAGGAGCACGACAGAAGTCAAAGAAATTAAGACAATCTCCAATTATGCTGTTCTAGAAGATGTTCCACACAATAGGTTATAATGTTCCCTGCATAATACTCAGAATATAATATTAAACTTGAATGTTTTGTTGGCTGATACAGTATGCACAGAGTCTCTCTCTCTGTTATCAGAGGCCGACTAAATGCCACGCTGCCTCTGAAGATGATCTGATCTCCGCCTCTCGCTCTCCCGGGGAAAGGTCAGATGGCTGCAGAAGAGTTTTATTTTTTTTAAACAGAATGCTAGGACATGCCAGAGGCTAAAGACATAAGGTTACCGGGGCATGAAAGGCATAAATTCTATCATTTTGCATCAATAAAAATATCTAAAGCTCCGCATTACAAAGGCCTGGCATATTAATTACTGCCCACACGGCTCCAGTGCTGAGTTTAAATGGGATTCCATCGTTATGAGAAGTCCAGTATTCATATATATATCTAAGGCAAACTTATGTGTTGCAAATATCTGTCTCCAATGCCCATTGATATTCTTTACTGTTATACATTTTAGCAATAAAAACACAACCCTGGACCATGGGAGTTACATTTAGAAATGTAAGAGTGGCGCACTCACCACAGATACCGTATCGTAATGTACCATAACCGTATCATAACGTATCTTAACGTATCATATCGTATCTTAACGTATCTTAACGTATCATAACGTACCTTAACATATCTTACCGTATCGTAACGTACCGTAACGTATCGTACCTTAACTTATCTTAACGTATCGTAACGTACCGTAACGTATTGTAACGTACCGTAACGTATCGTAACGTATCGCAACGTATCGTAACGTATCGTAACGTATCATAACGTATCTTAACTTATCTTAACGTATCATAACGTACCTTAACATATCTTAACGTGTCATAACATACCTTAACGTATCGTAACATATCGCAACGTATCGCAACGTATCGCAACGTATCGTAACGTATCGTAACGTATCGGAACGTAACTTAACTTATCTTAACATATCGTAACGTACCGTAACGTATTGTAACGTACCGCAACGTATCGTAAAGTATCGTAACGTATCATAACGTATCTTAACTTATCTTAACGTATCATAACGTACCTTAACATATCTTAACGTGTCATAACATACCGTAACGTATCGTAACATATCGCAACGTATCACAACGTATCGTAACGTATCGTAACGTATCGTAACTTAACTTATCTTAACACATTGTAACGTACCGTATCGCACCGTATCGCACCGTATCGTATCGCACCGTATCGTAACGTATCGTAACTTAACTTAACGTATCGTACCGTAACATATTGTAACGTACCGTAACGTATCGCAACGTATCGTAATGTATCGTAACGTATCGTATCATAACGTATCGTATCATAACGTATCGTATCATAACGTATCTTAACTTATCTTACCGTATCGTAACGTACAGTAACGTATCGTATCGCAACATATCGTAACGTATCGCACCGTATCGTAACGTATCGTAACTTAACGTATCGTAACGTACCGTAACGTATTGTAACGTACTGTAACGTATCGTAACGTATCATAACGTACCGTATTGTAACGTATCATAACGTATTGTAACGTACCGTACCATATTGTAACGTATCATAACGTATCGTAACGCATCGTAACATATCGTAATGTATGGTATCATAACGTATCTTAACATATCTTAACGTATCGCAACGTATCGTATCATAACGTACCGTATCGTAACGTACCATAACGCATCGTAACGCATCGTAACGTATCGTAACGTATCATAACGTATCTTAACTTATCTTAACGTACCGTATCGCAACGTATCGCAACGTATCGCAACGTATCGCAACGTATCGCAACGTATCGTAACGTATCGTAACGTATCTTAACGTATCGCAACGTATCGCAACGTAACGTATCGCAACGTAACGTATCGCAACGTAACGTAACGTATCGCAACGTATCGTAACGTATCGCAACGTATCGTACCGTATCATAACGTATCTTAACATATCTTACCGTATCATAACGTATCTTAATGTACGTTAACTTTCTTAACGTATCGTAACGTACCGTAACGTAACGTATCATAACATATCTTAACGTATCCTAACGTATCATAACGTAAACTTCGGAGGCCAGTTGCACAAATAATGTGCAAAAACAAGAAAAAACATAATTTCCGAATCTCATTTTCAGTATTTTAAGGTTCTCTAAATGTTCTCGAAACATTCTAAAGTGTATTTGTTTATGTTGCATCCCACACACCATGCCTAAGTGACAATCAATATTTTGTTATCAATTATTTTGGTTGGATATGGTCGTTTACCTCTGTTATCATTTTTTATATATTTACCGATATTACTTTGTACAATATTTTACTTAAATGACATTTTATCGGAGTGTAAGAGATCATTGCAGATTACGGTCTGGGCCGTTAACTAAATGCTTTTGCGGGATATAAATAATCACAGCTGTTTGATTTTGGAGGCCATTAAGAAATACCTTTCCCATGACTTCTCTTCTGCTCTTTTCATTAAAGGATTTGCAAAGAGAGACTGAGGTGTTCATGTGCAAACACTTAATTAAAGTGCACGCCTACTTCCACTTATGGCCAATTTTTGGAGGAGTTCCGAAGCACTCAATATCACAAAGATGTAAATTCCTTCTTTTGTGCACACTCAAGAGTTTAATTCTCTGCACCTGGTTAGTGCACACTTACAATCCCAAACATCTTGGCATATGTATTATGAACATAATAGCATAAAAGCAGCCTTATTAATTAACTTTTTACCACAAACTGGATTGAACTGCTATATTATTGTAGGCTTTAAATACTGTGAATATTAAAGTTATTTTATAATATCAAGTAACTGCAACATAATGACAACTCATGTTAAAAACAATCAAACCCAACCTGATACATTAGTATATTTCTTTGGAAGATATTCACAAATACACAATTTTATATATTTACATTTTTTACTCATCCTGCTCTGATATGGTTTCCCTCTAATGACTTTGCCATGCACCGACATTTCAGCGGGGGGGGGATGTGGGAAATTGATGTCATTTAATTAGTGGAGATGGAACACTCTGCTCTGTGGCAGACCAACTTTCTCCTTGTATAACCCGCGCGTTGAGATGATTTCCCTTCAATGACAGTGCCATACATGTCATACAGCAAACTTTTAGTTGGGAAAAGTAGCAAATTTATGCCGTTTAATTAGTGGCGATGGAACACTCTTCTGTATTACAGTCCAATTTGTGGAGTTGAGCTGATGAGACACTTGCATATGGCAGCTTAAAATATCCACACTGATTTCTAATTTACGGCATAGCAGAAGTACTTACACTGAACCTCGAGGTATTTCTGTGCAAGGAAGTCCTTCACGGCAGGGTGGTCCACGATGCACGCCACCGGCACGCCGTCGTCCTCCTTACTGACGGTGAAGGTCAGCCGGCTGGTCACGGTGTACATCTTGTCGTAGGTCAGCTCCACTTTGGGCTTACCTATTGGAAACAAACAAAGAAAAGCACACTTAATCACAGCAGAACATGTGTGATATAACAGTGTTTAACTATGTCAAACCCTAGTTTGGGCGAAAACTAAAAGGTACCATGGGGTCAGATTAGAATTTTCCAAAGGGGGGTTTGTTTAGCATGAAACACTTGAACTAAGTGAAGGATAAGTTAAAAAAGAATGTAAAAAAAGAAAGTGAGGTTAAAGAAAATTATTTCTGCTAAAAAGTTAGCAATGATTGAGAGTCAGACCTAAACATTTCAGATGTGTGTATCTCACACTGCACTGTCACTTTAATTCATGTTCTTTTGTTATTCATGTTTTATTATCTTTGCTTTTAAATAAGTGTTTTGAAATGCCATTTGATAATATGTTTCTTAATGCTCTTAAAGGTGGGGTATGTAATTTTGGAGAAACCAGCTCGAGTGCGCTAGGACTTGAAAATACACAGCCGGAACAAATCTGCCACTTCCTCACAGAGCCCCGCCTCCAACACACACAAACGCGCACATGACCAATGAGGGCACGAGGTAAGTCTGTGCCCAGATGGAAGGCTGACAGGCAGGTAGGCCATCCAGTTACTTTAGCCGGCTCAGATGATTGGTTGTGCTTTCTACAGCGCCACAGCTTCCACAGATGACATTTTAATATGGATTTGTTGTCAAAGCACTTCAGATATTCATTGCTATCAGGATGTTGAGAGCATTCCATGGAATATAACAACAAGTGTATCTCAAGCCGGTTTCTCAAACGTACCTACCCCACCTTTAATGTCTTTCATTTTTCTAAAGCACTTTGAATTGCCTTGTGTTGAAAGGTGCTCTATGAATAAACTTGCCTTGCCTAACCCTAACCATAACGATGATAATTTTCGGAATATGTTAGAATGGGGGGGTCAATGGCAGCAATATCAAAATAAAAATATATAAAACGCCAAACTTGGTACACAATAATAGCAGGGGGAAACTATATTGACGCCAACTTTCACAAGCACACTTAATCACAGCAGTACATGTGTGATATAAAACTAGCTACTATTTAACTAGCCTTTACTTCTAAAAGTGATGTCCCAAAGTTTGGCCTAACCCTAATGATGACCATTTTCAGAATATATTGGAATGGGGGGTCAATAGCAGCAATATCAAAAGTTATAGGATTATCCTGTTTTTGCTTTAATGGGAGTCAATGGCAGCTATATCAAAGAAAGAAGCTACAGGTTCCAAACATGGCACACATTAATAGCAGGAGGAGACTATTATTGACACCAAAGTGCATGGCCCTACCACTTAGCACTTTGGATTTGTATAGGATTATCCTGTTTTTGCTTTAATGGGGGTCAATGGCAGCTATATCAAAGAAAGAAGCTACAGGTTCCAAACTTGGCACACATTAATAGCAGGAGGAGACTATTATTGACACTAAAGTGCATGGCCCTACCACTTAGCACTTTGGATTTGTATAGGATTATCCTGTTTTTGCTCAATGGTAGCTACTGTATATCAAAGCAAACGGCTAGAGGCACTAAACTCGGTACACATTAGAAGATGGAGGACATCATCGAATACACAAAATGTTATAACTCCACCCCTTACCATTTGGGATTTATATGAGGATCATCTCTTTTTTATGGTTACCAAGCTTTTACCTAACCCGACAGCAGATAGCATAGATAGATCCATGTGATGATCCGTCTTAATTTGTAGGTGTTATCTGTAATCTTTGGGGTATAAACGGGTTATGGCTTGAAAAAAATATGTTGACGACCCGTCAAAGTTGGATTAATATGCTAACGAAAGGAGACTTTGGCAGAACTGACTTTGGTATACCTTGATATTTTATACTAAGCTTGCTGCGAAAACAAACCGAACCCAACGTTTGGATACTGTACTAAGAACTTCCTGATTGGATTGAAAAGCATGGAGGCCTTTTTAGGAACGCTGTTGTAGTTCGACCAGGACAGGTTGTCAGCCTTTCGTAGGATTGACACAACACAACTTTTCAAACCTACAGGCAATATAAAATCTATATTTCACCTAATGTATACATGTCTTTGGACTGTGGGAGAAAACCTCCATCGAGACTTCTTAGACAGAAATGTAACTTCCATTCTTGTTCGTGCAGTTCCCAAATGTTGATCTATACTTTCTAATTTAAACACACACACTAACACAGCACCGCTTGTTGTTTTAATCTCCTGAATGTCTCTGCTGGTTGGTTGGCTTCTTCCTTTAGGGCTCAATTGATTTTCAGTTTCTTTTCAGCACGATACTCACATAATGAAAACTGAGCTCAGGAGGTTTAGGCCAGCTTTACAGTGAACATACATTGTCTTTTACAACAAACAACTTTCGGAGATATAAACTTAACTTTGGATTTCTTCCTAGCTTGCACTGAACCTTTGTGTTATGCATCTTTGGTTCCTCTGGCAGTACTTTTTGAAAAACTTTTTGTTGAAGGCTCACTAAGTTTTACTTGACGAAAAGATGGAACCTTTGGACTGAAGGCCGCCAGGGGAGTAGAAATTGGGTTTTAAAAATGTGAAGGCATTATAAAGACAGCTATTATTTGGCTGCAATGCGAGTGTCTTTCTTCCGTTGACCTTTGAAACAAGTGTGGAGAGGAAGTAAAGAGGTTGTCCTTGAAAATGGTCAGAGAAGGTGAAGCAGCTAACAATACTGTCAGAGGCTGTGACACATACAACGTTATATAAGGCGTGTGGTGCAGTGGGTTGTGCGTTGGTGTTCGGATCAGGGGGTCAAACCCCACTGCATGTCGTTGACACTTCACCCCACATTGCTCCTGTGGGGATTGCCCACAGTATTGTGTAAGTCGCTTTGGATAAAAGCGTCTAACAAGTGACATGTAATGTAATATAAAGACAGATTTAGCAGAAAACTAGTAGATCTGAAGCCAGCAAAGTAACCTCTGATTAGTGGCTGCTCTGTAATATTAAATGGACAATATGTTCTCAAAAGCAATGAAGAGGATACCTCATCACAGTCATACGAAATAAGAGGAATAGCTGCAGACATGGCAGAGGCGCAAAGAGAGATCGATTGTTTTTACCCCTTTGTCCTACTTCCTAACACACTGTTGCACAGTAGCCGATCAATAAAACAAAAACTGCGAGCATAACAAAGTGAAAGAGACTGCCAAGACGAATGCTGCTTTAGGTGAACATCTGTCAAGTAGTTTCGATTTTTGGCTGCAAAATATGTGGGCAAAACAAATTCTACCCACTCCTGTACTGTGGCTTTTTATGATGTGCAGGTTCAAGGGAGGAGGTTGTCTCGGATAAATACCACAAGAGGCTTCAGATTCATGAAAGCATCTGAAGTGTTTCAAACCAAAAAGTATTTGAGATGCATGAAACAGTGGTCTGTATTCAAGAGGATCTTTCGTTTTGAATCTTAGAAATTTATTGAAATAAAGTTACATCTTAAACATCTGTTGGTTTTAAATTCTGTCCGAACAACGAGTCAATCCTCACAGTAGAGCCGAATCCCAGATCAAATGCATGCCGGAGGGTCTTTTTCCCCGCATATCTCTCTCAGTGATTGTGATGGTATGTTAAACGTCTTGTATTGTGTCTTGATATTTGTCCGTGTTGATGTTACACATGGAGCTGCTGTGATGCAAGTCAAATGCCAGACTTGATTTGACCATTAAAGTATTATCGTATATCGAAGGAATACGTGTTAAAACAATGTGGAATTACATTTAGCTGACACTTGTATCCAATAAACTTCAATACCCTAGACATATGGGAGCAATTTTGGGATTAAGTATTTAACCCAAGGATGCTTGGACATGTTGACTGCAGGGACTCGTGATTGGTCGACGTCCATTTTGTCCCCCTGAGCCACAGTTACCCAAAATGAACCATCAATGGTAATGTACTCCAGATGATTTGCCACTACCAGACACACAAGTCTTTATTTTGGATCCATTTGCACAGGAAGCATATCCCCGAGTGCTAATATAGAAAACAAATGCAACTGCTGAAACTAAGGAGAGTGAAACATGGGAACTTCAGTTTGATTTTCCAGGCCAGCATTGAGGTGTCGTCACATGACCACAGGGCAGCGACTAGCTCAGCATCCATGTGTGCTGGGTGGAGATAAAACAAATTATTCCTGCTGTGCACTGTCAAGCACAAAAGGTGTCTGCTGTCCACTCCTCCAGGAGACTTATGATGGACATCTGACAGAACTACAAATGTGCTGCATCAAATATTAATCTGTTCAAGTATTAACAATGCCGCTCTTAAGGGAAAACCCACAATGCATCACAACAAATACGCCCATTGTTTTCTATCAAAGCCCACTCACTGGAGGCATCACACTCAAGAGATAGGTTGTTGTGCTCCCTATCTCCGTTTCTTATCCTCTAATAGAACTGCTCGGGTCTTGATGGATTGAGTGGGGAAGTTCACGAGATCTTTCTAGAGGGTTATCAAGAATAACTTTTATCCAATGACCTCTCCCCTCTCTGTCTGTGTCTGTGTATTCTCTTGTTCCGATTAACCCAGCCAAATCTTTTTTCTTGTTTTGTATCTCTATCTACGCCGGGATCCGGAGTCGAGGCTGACCCTCTTGCTGTAGTCCTGTGTCTTGGATCCCCTATCCTGAGTTCTGGATTAAGTCGGGGACTTCGGGTCGTGGCTGAACCTGTCTCTGCGGTCCTGCCTTGGGTCTCGCCATGCTGCTTCCCTGATGGCTTCCACAGGATTGTAGCTGACATCCTCGTGGATTCATCTTCTCATTACAGACACATGCATTTCCTAACATTCGGTCTATATGCTGTGAAATGTATTATCTCTTGGATTTACACACGGCATCTATTGCACGTCTGTCCGTCCTGGGAGAGGGATCCCTCCTCTGTTGCTCTCCCTGAGGTTTCTCCCATGTTCCCTTTAAACTGTGGGGTTTCTCTGGAAGTTTTTCCTTGTACGATGTGAGGGTCTAAGGACAGAGGATCTAAGGACAGAGGGTCTAAGGACAGAGGGTCTAAGGATAGAGGGTGTCGTTTTCTCATACTGATATTCTGAACAATCTGTGCTGTTGTATTTGCTGTAAAGTGTCTCTACTGTAGGCTATTTTTATTTTATGTACAGCACTTTGGCTCGACCAAAAATCGTTTATAAATGTGCTATATAAATAAAACTTTATTTGATTTGATTTGAAGACGTACAGCTACCCTCCACAACGTAATTTAATCACATGGTCTCCCCGTGTTAGCATGTAGGATTAATGAACCCTGAATAGTGTGTGCGTGATTAAGTCAAGATAAATAAAGCCAGTACATGTTTTAGAGGAAGAACTGAAATATTGTTTTGACATGGCACAGCAGATCTATTCACTGAGGTAATCACATACTTTTATGCATAAACATCTACATATATTACATTCTTATAGAGATATGGGAACAAATAATGAAATAAATTATGTTCCTGCACGTCTCTTATTCCCAGGAATGAAACACTAGTTCCCTCGTTCCCATTGCACAGTAGTACAGAGCACAACAGTTCATAACAAGAGGAGGAAGTCATGCATACTGAGGGAGGAGAAGGACTAATATATCAATATTTATATATAAGTATGACTGTAAGAATTATACTATAAAGGTGAAATATAGTTTATAATAAACAAATGTGTATTATCAGTTTGCTGCTGTGTTATTGAGTTAGCTGAGCCGGCACATTTTTTGTTAGCTCATTGCTAACTAGAAAAGGGATTAAATAATGCAATCATTCAGATGTTCTAGACCTTCAACATATTATTGAAGCAAATTGATTACATTATGAAACTGAAAAGAGTCATTTCACAGGGGGCGTGAAGCTCAAAATAATGTAATGCTGAACTGTTCGACATTAGCACATGAGTTAGCAATGTAGCAAGCTATGCTAGTGCCATGCTAGTGTTTTTCTTTGAGGAGGACAACAATGGATAAACAAACACCTTGTACACAACAAGGAATATTATAAATGTATTATCATGGAAGACATTACCATGACACTTGGACACTTGGTGACTGTTTGCAGGGCTAGACATACAAATAAAGCTAACAAGCTAAATGCTAATCAGGAGCTAGTTTCAAGGAGTAGCTGATAGAGCAGGCTTTTGTAGAAGTTAAGCTAAGAGGCTTCTCCTTGTTGTTTGACAGCTTTCCTTGGCATGTCCTGACCCTTTGCTATTGCTAAATAGTGCAAATACACAAGTAGACTTCTGTGTAATATGGAAAAGTTAAATAATAATGGATTAATGCAGTGCAGTAGTCCTGGTGCCCTTGTTTTGCGTTAGATTCAATCTCTTTTTATAAAACTAGAAAGACAGTATCTAGCAGGGGATGATTATGAGTAAAAGACAACTAGAAAAGATGAAATAAGAAAAGCAAACGTCTCTGAAATCAAGTGGCACTTTGCTGTGTAGATCCTAAAATAAAACCTCTTTCCCCGCGCCTCCTCTACGTTTCACTCCTTTTCGTTTAACCACATTTGTGTATGGAGCCGTGAGGGAGTAGTGTCTAGTTAAATAAAAGATATCTCCGCACTTCAATCGCTTTACTTTATCCAAAATATTCTTTTATCCACTTGTAGGGTGTTCCTGCCGGGGAAGAGGAGGATAATGGAAATCGCCCCGTGGTCGTCTCTTAAGACTCGAGGCTAATGGCTGTTCTGGTCCTTGTCAGTCAACCTATTCTTTTTTAAACATCCGTCTTCCTTTCTTTTGTCTCAGAAGATAAAACATGTATGACTCGCAGAGATACAACTCCCTTCTTCTTGACTTTCACTGCAGTCCTCAAGTAGAAGTACAGATACTCGTGTTTAAAAATACTCGAGTAAAAGTAGAAGTACTGACTAAACTTCTTTACTCAAGTAAAAGTAAAGAGGCTTTGAAATGTACTTCAGTAAAAAGTACCCATAACTAGCAGCTGTTTTAAAGAGTTCCTGACCTCCCTTTATATTAATAGAACAATAATGTCATTGTTAGCTAATGAATGTTTCCATGCTGAACAACGGCAACATGACAACGTTTCCATTGGTCCCTCTTCTTTAGAGAAGACCAGGAAATGATGGATACACGGATCGTGTTCAAATCAATAGGCACGCAATGACTCTAAAGAATAATGATCACGCATCAAACACACATTCAGACTAAAGGAACCAGCTGTTTGGGAAATGAGAGAAGAAGAAAGTACAGGTATTTGAGTTCAACATGTAAGAAGTAGAAAGTACAGGTATTTGTGTTCAACATGTAAGAAGTAGAAAGTACAGGTATTTGAGTTCAACATGTGAGAAGTAGAAAGTACAGGTATTTGAGTTCAACATGTAAGAAGTAGAAAGTACAGGTATTTGTGTTCAACATGTAAGAAGTAGAAAGTACAGGTATTTGTGTTCAACATGTAAGAAGTAGAAAGTACAGGTATTTGTGTTCAACATGTAAGAAGTAGAAAGTACAGGTATTTGTGTTCAACATGTAAGAAGTAGAAAGTACAGGTATTTGAGTTCAACATGTGAGAAGTAGAAAGTACAGGTATTTGAGTTCAACATGTAAGAAGTAGAAAGTACAGGTATTTGTGTTCAACATGTAAGAAGTAGAAAGTACAGGTATTTGTGTTCAACATGTAAGAAGTAGAAAGTACAGGTATTTGTGTTCAACATGTAAGAAGTAGAAAGTACAGGTATTTGAGTTCAACATGTGAGAAGTAGAAAGTACAGGTATTTGTGTTCAACATGTAAGAAGTAGAAAGTACAGGTATTTGTGTTCAACATGTAAGAAGTAGAAAGTACAGGTATTTGTGTTCAACATGTAAGAAGTAGAAAGTCGTTAGAAAAATAAGTGGTGGAGTAAAGTACTGATACCAGAAACATGTACTTAAGTACAGTGACGAAGTATTTGTACTACACTACTTCCCACCAGGATTCATCGAGGCCTGGACATTTGTTGATAAATGGCTAAACGACGGGGGTGATAGTAAGAGAAAAGACGAGGTGATAATAGAGAGATAATGAGTCTGTGCATATTAGGAAAGATGGTTGGATTTACATTGGCAAGCATGACAATTGCAACCTTTAAATGATATTTAAAAGAGCCTGATTATCACTCCAGGTAATTAAATTTAATTCTGGGGGAGTTTAATTAGAAGTCTTCCAGGCAAGAAGCCACGGCCGAAGGTAATTTAAGTAATTCTGCCCTGGTGTCAAAAACTCTGGCACCCTCAGCCATTCTTCTTATTTCCTTCCTTTCATCCTCTTGCACTCCTTCTGTCTTCCATATTTTAAGCATCACCAGCTTCCCTTTTTCACAACATGACTTCAAAATGACTCAGTCGTCTAAATAGCTTGCATTTTAAACGGCAGCAGCGTAACTTAAGTTGTATTTGCAAAGACAGAAGGTGTGTAAAACTAAAAACAAAAGGTTAACATCAGCAGTTCAACCTTTTAAAAATGAGCAATTCAAATAAACACTGTATATATTGTTATATAAATGTTATATATTGAAGTGCAGCATTGCAAAAAGTAAAGAAGATGATGTGGTTAACCCTGAATAGTTTATCAGTATTTCTTCAGTATACCGAATATGTATATATTTATACAACGGACAAGTCAAATCAAGCAATCTGATTGGTTATTAGCCGTGATATAATCAGCGTATACAACGGGTAGAATTGTAGTTACTTTTCACAAGTCATGTATCCCTCCGCGTCTGAGAAAAGCTACAACCGTTACAACTGTTACATTACGTCCGTTACAAAACTAACTAACTAACAAAGCTTAAGATGGAAACATTTAAGGTTAACTTCGACCTCCGGGGGGGTCTCACTATGGAGGAGTGGATTGAGCAGTGCCTATCTCCAGAAAGCACCTAAACGACGACATGCAGAGCTACGTGAAGAGCAGGTAGACCAACTGGAGAAGTAGCACCATTCAAAAGCTTTCTGACGCGGGTCTTGAAAGCAGAGACATGATGGCCGTTAGGGGCCACAGGTGCGAAAGCTCTCTCCAGAGCTACTGGAAGCCCAATCTCGGGGACCGGAGAAAGAGGAGCAATATTCTCACCACGTCAAGCAACAGCCTAGAACAACCTCAACCTATACAAGTGACCTCGTAAGCCATGCTACGGATGCTGGACAGGTTTTCAAGGGCTGCACAATAAACAGCAACATACACATTCATGTAAATAAACAGCCAAATAATGGATCAACGCTCTCTGTCTAATGTTCGCTAGCTGTTAGTGTTGTTGCCTAGCAACCACCTCACACTATGTTTTGTGCAGAAGGCAACGGAGGGACTATTTTATTTTGAACATCATTATTTACTAATAAAAACTATTTAAATTAGAGTGTGTATTTTTCTTTCATATTGCCACACTTGGTAACCGCTTTGTAAAAGCAATAGCTCCTGTCATGAGCTATTGCTTAAATATGTTATGTTGAAGTATCACTGTGATAGAGTGAGTTTCTATAGCTGTGTTTAGAGGCACTCACTTTGTAATGTCCTGTAATGACACAATAGATATTTGGACATTTGTTTACGACATGTAGGAGCTTCTCATGCCTCCATAAATATTCATCTGTTTGTCATCTTGCAATTTATTTATTAATCTAAATAGTTAGCACTGTAACAAACCGTATTTAATGTTATCTTACTGTACAATATTTAATTTTACATTCTGTTCTTGTATCATATTCTATTTACATGTGTATAGACTTCTTGCTCTATTTTTTATTTGTACTTTTGTCTTTTATTATATCACTTTGTTGCATCGCTGGAGGAGCTCGGGTCATTGCCATTTCCACACTGTAGCTTATGAGCACATGACATTAAAACCTTTGAATCTTGATGACCTTTAACTGTTCAATGCTTAGAGCCTAGGCATTGCCAATCCTTCCCTTGTACACACTGGAAAGCATTTAAATACTTGACTTCCCACATCTAGTCTAAATATAATAACATAATAATAAGCATTAGGAAAAGCACGATCAAAATTCCATGTATTATTACATCTGGTCACATTAAAGGTTTCTAAAGACTATGATTAGTACATGCTTCATGTTTCCCACACAACATAAAACAGAGATCTGAAGAGTGGCCAGAGAAGCTTGAATACACACTTTCTTTTTAAGTGTCGGGGATTTCTAACAGTTTTAAGACAGTCCCTGACCTTGGCATGCTGCATCGTTCTCAGATTTGACCACGCAGGGTTTAATGCGGTGTGGAGGTGAAGCCGCTCAGCGCCGGAGACACAGTGTCTGATTAGGACCTTTGTTTCAAAGACTTCACAAAGTTCTGGTCTGGCTCTGAGGCGGAGCTCTGCTGGCAGGAGGCCTGTTCGGCGCTCGGCCTCTGAAGCTCCTCCACCTTTGATGAAGGCATGAAAGTTGTCACAGTGCCAACAGGCTCTGACCACCGCTGCACACCCACATTGCTCTAATGGAAGATATTCAGAGCTGCAGCAGAGCTTCATTTTAGAAAAGAAAAGCAACTCGCATTGATGCAGACACTAAAAAGGAAACAGCCGGCAGAGGAAGAAAGAAACTGACCCTAAAAAGGCTTCATTTACATACATGGCAATAAACGAGAAACGCGCTATGCATGCTAAAGTTGCCACAATCCTAATGTCATGTCACGTTTTTAGTTTAGTCTGTCTTGTTTTGCGGTTCTGTTCCCACCTGTGTCTTGTTATCCTGTCGTTAGTTTCCCTGGTGTGTCTGATTGTGTTCACCTGTTGCCCTTGTGTTTCTCCTCCCCTGCACGGCTGTTTCTCGTCTCGTGATTACCCCTCCCTGTATTTAGTCTCTTCCTGTGTTCCCCTGTTTCTCCTCCCTTATATGATATGTCTGTACAGATGTCCATTTTCACTTGTCACTTTAACTTATTCTGTACTTTATAACTTAGATGACCAAATATGTACATATGCTGACAGTTATTTTACTCTTATTTTTACTCATCTCCTATTTTATAGACTCTTATTATTATCATTTTAATTTGTTCTTGATTTTATTTATTTTTGATTTTATTAATCTGTGTGAATCTTTGCTGTCCTGTTTTTTCACGCTTACCCTGTTGCTGCTTTGTACAACTGAATGTCCCCTCAGGGATTAATAAAGGATCATCTTATCTTAACTAACCCCTTTCCCTTATTCCACCTAGCTTAGTCTGTCTTGTTTTGCTGTTCTGTTCCCACCTGTGTCTTGTTATCCTGTCGTTAGTTTCCCTGGTGTGTCTGATTGTGTTCACCTGTTGCCCTTGTGTTTCTCCTCCCCTGCCCGGCTGTTTCTCGTCTCGTGAATACCCCTCCCTGTATTTAGTCTCTTCCTGTGTTCCCCTGTCGGTTCATTGTTTGTTTGTCTTCCCTTCTTGTAAGTCTCTCCTGTCTCCCTCCTTGTTGCTCACGGTCAGTGTTGTGTGTTTGTGCTACCTGTGTTTTTCATGCCGTGTTTTTTCAGTTTTTCAATAAAGCTCGCTTTTGGTTATAACCTTTACCTTTTTGCAGTCTGCATTTGGGTCCTACCTTTTTCCACGATTCTTAACAAAAGTTAGAGATAATCAACTTTTAAAAGCAGAAATGTTTATATACAGTAGCAGTCAAAGGTTTGGACACACCTTTTCATTCACAGGTTTTTATTTATTTGTTATTCTTTTCTACATTGTAGATTAAAACTGAAGACATGACAACTCTAAAAGAACACATACAAAAGTGTTAAACAAACCAGAATAGGGTTTATATTTTAGATTCTTCAAAGTCGCCCCCTTTTGCCTTGATGACAGCTTTGCTCACTCTTGGCTTCGTGAGGTATACATACTATTCTGGTTTGTTTAAAACTCGTTTGTGTTCCTTCATAGTTTTGATGTCTTCAGTATTAATCTAGTCCAAACTCTTGACTGGTGCTGTACATTAACGTGTGTGCATGTTTGACATAGTTGGAACTGCAGTGGCAACATGAAGACATTTAAGATTAGAAAACACAGTTTATGCAAAAACTCATGATGACCTTTGTTCTGGATTATTGACGACTGCATTTCAATTATCGGAAAATATTCTGAAACTCTACAGACTACCCTTTTTGTTTTTGCAATTACACCCCCACCTCCTCCTTCAGTAACAGGATATAACATACATTAAAGGTGGGGTAGGTAATTCACTTCAGAAACACTTGTTATATTCCATGGAATGCTCTTAACATCCCGATAGCAATGAATATCTGAAGTGCTTTGACAATAAATCCATAACAATATATCATCTGTGGAAGCTGTGGCGCTGTAAAAAGCACGACCAATCATCTGATCCGGCTAAAGTAACTGGATGGCCTACCTGCCTGTCTGCCTGTCAGCCTTCCATCTGTGCACAAACTGATCTCGTGCCCTCATTGGTCATGTGAGCGTTCATGTGTGTTGGAGGAGGGGCTCTGTGAGGAAGTGGCAGATTTTTTCCGGCTTTGTATTTTCAAATTCTAGCGCACTCGAGCTGGTTTCTCCATTCTTACCTACCCCACCTTTAATGTAATGTAATAACATCGACTCCGTAGTGACACATCGGTCTGC
>CADEHL010001326.1:499605-534818 GCA_902827135.1 Harpagifer antarcticus
TTCTCACTTCTCTTATTTTTCATTTCCTCGCTCCTCGGTCCTCGGTCTCACCAGAAGTTGATTTGTCTGCGCCATCTTGAGTAGCGTCCCAATGGCCTTATTTCAGCCGGAGGACCGAGGAACGAGGAACCACCGGACCATCCTTAGATGAAATCCTCAGACACTCGCTCCGCCCCCTTACTGTGTATCGCTCACTGATTGGACGATGCAGTGCATGCACTGATCTCATGCTTCTTGACATGAGAGCAGAGTGAAGAAAATACATGAACCTCACGGGACCCACTCCTCAGTTTATACCGTGTTTTGTTTCAATTCATGTTTCATTTAGTTACAAATATGTGATTTATCTGAACAACAAAGTGGTTAAAAATCATTTTATTCATTTGTTGGAAACATTTTCATGATCGCTTTTTTCGTTTTACATTTTCATTTATTGTCATTTCCATTCAGTCATTAAGTATTAAAATGTTAATGTGCTACATATCCACACAAACAAACAAAGTGTGCAATCCAATGAATGTTAATCTAACTGTTTGATAGATAACATTTCTCTTTCTATTGTGCACTCTAATCAATATTAATCCAACTAATGTTCGTTTATACATTTTAAGAATGGCGTTTATCTTTTTTGAGAATTAGTCCAGATGATACAAATGTTTGTGTCAGTAAATGTGTACTAACAGAGGGCGGGGGTGTGTGGAAACAACGGGGACAGGGCTGCTGTCAGACGATCAGCTGTGCAGCGTCATCACAAACGGACGTCGCTTCACGTGACGCTCCGGAGGAAAGGACGTCCCATTGCTCTTAAAACTCATTTCCCTGCTTCTCGTGGTTTCCTTGCGTCTCTCCATGCTTCCCTGGTGGGAGGGACTAGAGGCAGGGAAACGATGCAAGTGAGGGAAGCAAGGAATCCATTTAACCGAAGTGAGAAGGACCCCTGAGTTTCTCTTCCCTCCCCACCTGTGTCTTGTCCTTGCGATTAGTCTTGTGTGCGTTTAAGTTCTGGTTTTTCGTTCAGTTGTTGTCAGAGTCTTGATGATGTGGATGGGGTTTTGCCGGGCCCAGCTCGGCTCAGTTGCCAATACATAACTTTGATTTGAAGCGACAGTCTTCCTCTGCTCTCCGGCTCTGACAAATGTAACAACAAATGTAGCATTTGGATTTTTGTATACAATCCCTCAGCTTCAGTGGACCAACTAAACGTCATAATTTATCAATATGTTCTGTCACGCTGAGCAGTGATTGGCTGTTGGGGGTCTGAACACGCTGATATGTACTCTCAAAGCTGAGATATTCCCTGTGATGCTGCACCATCTGCTCTCTGTTTCTGAGCATCGAGGTCAGAAAACACAACGAGTCAGACATATCTCACCGTAAACTTTTCTTCAGTCACCTGCCATTTCTCTACACTCTGAATTCAGACCTCTTCTGGTGGAAAGGGGGAGTTGTTTGCTTTGGGTCATCAGTAGTGACACAACACTTTTATCATCTTCAGTCAACACAGAGTGCTTGCTAAGAGAAGTTATAAGACATATGTCGATATGAAAGTTGTTACTTCTGTGAATTCACTTTTTAAAACTTCTTCGGACAGGGGAAGAAGTTCTCAGAGGTCATTATTAAAGAGGCCCTATTCTGCTGTTTGGGGGTTTCCCTTTGAAGTTGTGTGTTAAGTAGGTTTTAGTGCATGTAAATGGTGTCCCTGTGTTCCTTCCAGAGGGAGGACTCTTTAAAGTAGAGACACTACATACTGATATACACCTGAACATCAGCAGGAGAGGACTCTTTAAAGTCGAGACACTACATACTGATATACACCTGAACATCAGCAGGAGAGGACTCTTTAAAGTCGAGACACTACATACTGATATACACCTGAACATCAGCAGGAGAGGACTCTTTAAAGTAGAGACACTACATACTGATATACACCTGAACATCAGCAGGAGAGGACTCTTTAAAGTAGAGACACTACATACTGATATACACCTGAACATCAGCAGGAGAGGACTCTTTAAAGTAGAGACACTACATACTGATATACACCTGAACATCAGCAGGAGAGGACTCTTTAAAGTCGAGACACTACATACTGATATACACCTGAACATCAGCAGGAGAGGACTCTTTAAAGTCGAGACACTACATACTGATATACACCTGAACATCAGCAGGAGAGGACTCTTTAAAGTAGAGACACTACATACTGATATACACCTGAACATCAGCAGGAGAGGACTCTTTAAAGTAGAGACACTACATACTGATATACACCTGAACATCAGCAGGAGAGGACTCTTTAAAGTCGAGACACTACATACTGATATACACCTGAACATCAGCAGGAGAGGACTCTTTAAAGTAGAGACACTACATACTGATATACACCTGAACATCAGCAGGAGAGGACTCTTTAAAGTAGAGACACTACATACTGATATACACCTGAACATCAGCAGGAGAGGACTCTTTAAAGTCGAGACACTACATACTGATATACACCTGAACATCAGCAGGAGAGGACTCTTTAAAATAGAGACACTACATACTGATATACACCTGAACATCAGCAGGAGAGGACTCTTTAAAGTAGAGACACTACATACTGATATACACCTGAACATCAGCAGGAGAGGACTCTTTAAAGTAGAGACACTACATACTGATATACACCTGAACATCAGCAGGAGAGGACTCTTTAAGTAAAAGTAGCAAGACTAAATTGTAAAACGCACATTGATTATCGATGCGTTCATGTATCACAGCTCGTAAAGGTGGAACTAATACTTTATCTCAGCTGGATCTCTTATTTATTTCCACATTCAGAAGTCCTGCTTTCTTCGAGCGTTCACTTTAATTTTTTATAAAATACACATTTTCCAGTAAAGGTTTTTATGCAGATGACGCCACTCTCTATTTAGCTTGAAGTGCATTAGCTTGTTTTAGTTTGAACACAACTTCAAACATTCTTCAAAGCACTTTCTTGGAGAAAAACAACCTCAATCTAATAATAATTTAACAAAGTGATGTAACACCGTGCTGCAACCAGAGGCAAAGGAAATCAAAGCACCAGACACACTTTGATGTGCATGCTAACAACATGCTAAGTGTTAGCCTTGTCCTGTCGTCGGACTGCAGTGGAGTTGAGGATAAATCCATAAATCTCTTCCTCATCTGGAGCTTCTTTCATCTGGCGTTACCTTGTTTGCCCATCTACCTAAGCGCTTTCTCAGCTGTAATATGCCACGACAACATGTGGAGCAGATGAAAGCAGACCCAGCTTTGATGTGCTGATAAATCCCGCTCTGATTGACAGACTCTCCGGGCTTTTCTACAGATCTGTGTACTCATCCTCTGGCTCGGTGTGATTTTTTTCCCCTCAAAGCTTAACGTATTGAACACGGAAACCTCCGTCGCAGACGACCTCTCAGAAACAAAACATAATTTCACAGATGAAGGAAGATGTATGGCCGAGCAACATTTGCCTCTAATGTCAAATAGAGAGCGATTGAAACAGGGAATAAGAGGCGGGAATACTAATCACCACAATTGATTTTGTGCATCATTAAACAAGAACATCAGACACATTTGAACGACACCACAAGGACGACTGGAGTCTTTTTGTTATGGGAAAAGAGGCGGAAAGAAATCTGCATCCGCAATTAAGAAATCAATCTCAACACATATTCTCGGTTTCTGATACTCCAACACTTTAAGGGGCTCAACTCGACTCATTTTCAGGTTAAACATGCCTCTTTAAAACAAGAAATACCTTAGAGCAGGGGTTCCCAACCTTTTTCCCCAAGGGCCCCCCCAAATGACTCCTGTTGGAAGTTGTGCGCCCCCCCACACATAAGGGGGGGGGGGGGGGCGCAACAGCGGTAATTAAAGTTTAAAAGTCTCAAAAAGCTACAACTACTGTCACAAACTAGATGAATGTGAAGTATGTTGTTAAAGGAGGATGAAAGCTTAATCAAGGACACTATGGAGTGACTTTGATGGTTATTGGACTCAGGATTCATTCATCTGGATTCCCGCTGAATGAAGAAATGAAAGGACGGCGCAAGTGGAAACAATTCACAAAGGGATTAAACCGTTTAAAACACATGCTCAAAGTAAGCCGGATTTTGCCGATGTGTTTATGTGGATTCAAAAGTCGTAAATAATCAAAATGGAGGAGACCGATCTGATCGGAGCAACTGTGACGAATAATCCAACTGAAACCGGCATGGACAATGACTATGTTTTAAAAATGCGCTTATCCAGAAAAGCCCGGTTTGGACACTTTACGGCAGAAGAAACATTTCTATTAAAGAAATAATTATACATTTCTGTCTTTCTATTCCTTTAATAGCTACTAACTTCACAAAAACTTCAAATCATCTGAGGCCTGGCGCCCCCCCTGCGATCTTTGGCGCCCCCCCGGTTGGGAACCACTGCCTTAGAACATGCGAGGAAAGGTCGTTGTAAAGAAATCTGCGAATGCTCAACACAGCGGGGGTGATTTCTTATGCAAATGAAACATTCCTCACATAAAACACTACAATGGTTGGTTTCCATTAGTGCAGCTATTACAGGGTTTTATCCGAGTACAATGAGGCTCCTTATTGTGGCACATGAATAACACACCCCTGATTAGTGTAGCTCATTCAAAAGCCTGTTAGCCCTCATTAAAATCAGAGGTCGGACTCTAATCCTAATGAATTAATTGAATTTAATTCTCACAGATTCAAATATAGCGGCTCGACCATATATAGATTCACTGCAGATTTCACAAGGGTCGGTTTTTAAGACATTCATTATTACATTAATGTAAGCTTTTTGGGGGGTCAACCGCTCCGTTCCCAGCTGTGTGCGTCACCTTTAAGTGTCCCCTAGTTTCCGTTGTGTTTTGTATTTGCAGCGTTTAGTTTATGCAGCGCTTTAAAGGTCACCTATTATGCAAAATCCACTTTCCATGTCTTTTATACATACACTTGTATCCCCTCTGTGTTCAGAGATTCGTTTCAGGGAAAAGATTATCTCTCCTTTTGTCCTGATCCATTGTTATATAATCCTGTTCTAACATGTGTTGTCAAGTTGGTGAACAAGTTCCAATGTCTTTTTGTTTTATATTCGCATCGCTTCTGAAACTGCAGCGTGTTTATCTAATGGAAGTTTTGCATGTCGTCCACCGAACAACAAGGTCCATTAAAGTCATCAGCACGGCAAGTGTTCATGAACTCAGTAACTTGAATGGAGAAGTTTGACTTTACTTCGTCCCCTCGAGTCTCCTTCTACTGTACCTTCTTATCGCTGCTTTTAAATTAGCCTCATCACTATCAGCTGTATAAAGTGACAGGTCAGATAATGTACCGCCTCTCAGAGTTTGGACGGACTTTCAAGACTATCAATTACTTTTGTCAGACAATCTGTGAAGTCCTTGTGCTGCCATCAGATATGAGAGAACAGAGGAAGAGGAGCAGAGAGAGCAAGAAGCTAAAGGTCAGCTGAGTGAAATATAATAATAATGAATTTCCTGTCTGCAGTGTTTCTGAATACGGTGTTCAGTCTCTCCAAACTAACACTATTGTTGCTCCGAGCCTTGAGCACTGTGTCCTTGTGACGACGCCATTATGTCTCAGTGTTTCTTTGCAGTGTGTATTAGAAAGTATTTACTCATTCAGCTCGTGCTTATACCTCAACGCCTTATTTAGGAATGAGACGTACTGTAAGAGGATTATGAGATCTCAGGGAAATGTTTCTGTGGAATGGATTTAATCTGACTGGCAAAGGATTTAGATATTGACTTACGAAGTATCTGTAAGCAGGCTCCCAATTACCATCAACACACACACACACACACACACACACACACACACACACACACACACACACACACACACACACACACACACACACACACACACACACACACACACACACACACACACACACACACACACACACACACACACACACACACACACACACACACACACACACACACACACACACACACACACGTCGTGGATAACCTGGTTTGACTCCATGAAGGCATGTACCACCATTGTGTAATATAAACACACGTGACTTGAGCATAGCAGGATGACACACACACACACACACACACACACACACACACACACACACACACACACACACACACACACACACACACACACACACACACACACACACACACACACACGAAGGCATGTAGCATAGCATGACTTGAGCATAGCAGGATGACACATGCACACACACACACACACACGTCACAATGTTGTATATTGACTTATGAAGTATTTGTGAGCAGGCTCCGAACAACCACCAACCTCAGCGTTTATATAGCACCTTCAAAACCTAAGAAGTACACACACACTCACGTCATGGATAACCTGGTTTGATCGTGTAATATAAACACGTCAATCCACCCACACACACACGGTCCTGCTCATGAGGGACAGTGTGAGGTTCAGTCTGTCTCAAGGACACTTTGACGTGTGGACAGGAGGAGCCAGGAGGAAAGATGTCTCATAATCAGCGTGACTTAAAGAGGTCACACACACACACACACACACACACACACACACACACACACACACACACACACACACACACACACACACACACACACACACACACACACACACACACACACACACACACACCCACACACACACACACACACACACCGGGCCTTCAAAGAGATTCAATGAATGACAAACGGAGACGCTGGACGTGTTTCTGATGAGTTTTCTTCCAGCAACATTTGATTATTGATTTGATGTCGGATTGAACTGGTTATTTATTGCATATGAAACATGAATTATTAGACAAACTCAGTCGACAACAATTAGCTTTCTATTAAGGACATCCAATTATAATTACTCTTATAATCTTTACGATTAGTTTTCAATACTTTCTTGCATTTATTAATTGTGTCTTATGTCTTCCTTTCTTTTACTGAGTAGGTTGTGAATTTTGAACATTATTTTATTTTGTATCATCATACCTATTTGACCTCCTTGTATTTGTATTATTAGAAATGTATTTCTTTGCAATAGCATGTACAGTAAATGGCAGAGTTACTCGTCTGATCACTAGAATAAACCATGTCTGAATGATAGTCGATACAAGCTATAAATAGTTCTCTATTTGACTGTTTTCAATATTTAATCTCCTACTGTTTCCGTTAAGTACATAAGTACATCTTTTATGTTGTCAAGTTACAATAAATATCCCAAGGTTATATTTCAATGGGGAGAAATCAGGAATAATGTCTGTTATGAGTCTCAAAAACAGCAAAATGGTCGTCCGGGATCTCACTCTGAATGTGTCAGAAAGGGAAGATAAAATCAGATTGTGCGGTAAATAAATAAACATCGATATATCCTCTAATGCCTCTTTTCCCATCTTGTTCACCTGAGCTGCCGGCTTTATTTAAATTCATCTCCATTCTCTCTCTGCATTTCATTTGAATCTCCACTTTCTTTTCCCTCTGCAGCCGAGGCTGACTCCCATCCAGAGAGATGATGAGAGCGCCTAAGTGGCTGCAATCAATTGTGATTAGTGCTTTCTGAGAGCAACACATCAACGTTTTTGTATTGGGTGTCAGACCGGGTGAGATGAGGTAGGGCGGGGGGGTAATTACATTCTCGGGAGAAACCTCCTCCTCCCCACTCTATGTGAAGTCCAGAATCAGTGAGCAGTCACCAGATAAATCCAGAGAGGAGCAGCATGTAGCATCTCTGTAGCAGCATGTAGCATCTCTGTAGCAACATGTATCATCTCTGTAGCAACATGTAGCATCGCTGTAGCAACATGTATCATCGCTGTAGCAACATGTAGCATCTCTGTAGCAACATGTATCATCTCTGTAGCAACATGTAGCATCTCTGTAGCAACATGTATCATCGCTGTAGCAACATGTAGCATCTCTGTAGCAACATGTAGCATCGCCGTAGCAACATGTATCATCGCCGTAACAACATGTATCATCGCCGTAACAACACGTATCCTCGCCGTAGCAACATGTATCATCTCTGTAGCAACATGTATCATCGCTGTAGCAACATGTATCATCGCCGTAGCAACATGTATCATCTCTGTAGCAACATGTATCATCGCTGTAGCAAAATGTATCATCGCCGTAGCAACATGGAGCATCTCTGTAGCAACATGTAGCAACATGGAGCATCTCTGTAGCAACATGTAGCAACATGGAGCATCTCTGTTGCAACATGTAGCAACATGTAGCATCTCTGTAGCAACATGTAGCAACATGGAGCATCTCTGTAGCAGGTGGGAGGTCTTTATGTGAAATACAGACACTGTTTTAGCAATTCAAACTTGTTATGTAAAAATAAAGTCAAAGCATTTGTATAATGCCTCAACACCTTTAAATGTTACTTATGTCACTTTCTGTGAATTGCTGCTATTCATTTGAAGCCATGGTTGTGTCTTTATTTGTCTTTATCTTTATTCTGTTACTAATGTAAATGTTAAATGGACTGTACTTATATAGCGCTTTATCCAGTCTGTAAGACCCCTCAAAGCGCTTTACATCCTACACGTCATTTCCATTCACACAGAGCAGTGCCCCTTACTCTAGGACCTAACATTCACACAGAGCAGTGCCCCTTACTCTAGGACCTAACATTCACACAGAGCAGTGCCCCTTACTCTAGGACCTAACATTCACACAGAGCAGTGCCCCTTACTCTAGGACCTAACATTCACACAGAGCAGTGCCCCTTACTCTAGGACCTAACATTCACAGACCGTTGGCCATCGGGAGCAACTCAGGGTTCAGTATCTTGCTCAAGGATACATCGACATGTTGGCTGCACGGGCTGGGATCGAACCCACAACCTTCTGGTTGAAAGACGACGCACTGCCTCGCTTTTGCTGAAACAAAGTTCTAAATCTTTATTTTTGTATTATTTCATGATTCATATCAAATTCCTGTACTTACTTTATTTGTATATTTTCTATATTTCTTTATCATATTTATTTTGTATATTTCTAATCTTTTTTAGTTATTTAAATGGTATACTTCACACCACACATGTAAACATGAATTTATTTTTGAATTTTTGTATTTTTTACATTTTTGGAAAAAAAATAGTTTTCCTTTTTAAAGTTTTTTTAAAATATTTTTTTCATTTGAAATGTTTTTCTTTAAATCAATTTCTATTTATTGTTGTATTATCAGTTGTTCCAGACAGAGGGTGAACATAGGTGCTGCCTCTTCAAAGCCTTAACAGGACCAACTGGAGTAGCCAACGTCTGCTTGCCGGAGAGACACAGAAAAGATTTGCAGCCCGACATGATAACAGATGATTTATCGTGGGGTCTTTTAAGGCTCCTGACCCCCAGTGCTTAACCCAAACATCAAGCCAACACACCCCTCCTCATATTTACAGACACAACAAGAGCTGCTTGAAATGCTCAAAGCCGATTTCAGAGAATCGTCTGTTCGAGTCCGACTCCCCGCTGTTTTCCACTTGACTTAACATGTAGCCGACCGTTCTGAAGACGATGGAACAGATAGCGCTCGTTGGAGATCCTCCAGAGAAACACAGAGTATCTGCTGACTGGGCGCAGAGCCAATGTTACTTTCAAACGGCTTAACACTAATGCACACTCTCAAATATTGAAGCGGCTGTTATTTTGTATTGATTGTTGTGTTTTTATTAGGTGTGTCCCACAATCGAATACAACAACAAATGTATATACAAATATGTGTGCAAATACGTATATATATATATATATATATATATATATACACACATAATCAAAGACACATTTTTTAGTTTGCACACATATTTTTATATACATTTGTTTTTATATTCGTGATTGTGGGAAACGGTATTTCGATCTCTCGAAGTTTGACAATAAAGTTGACTTTGACTTTTGAATATATCAAAATATAAATCGTATGTATCCTGATCACTTTCTGTTCCTACTGCTCTACTTAATTAACAGGATTCTGTTCCTCGAACACATCTGGGTGATTTAGGGCTTATGTTAAGAAATCCCCCACTCATGAAGATGATCCAACAGAAACCGCTTTCTATCAACGGCATCCAACTTGAATTGGTCTTATAATCTTTATGATTCTTTCCTAAATTATTTATATATTTTTTGTATCTGATCTGTAATACTTTCTAGTATTTAAGTCTTCCTTAATTGTAATGAGTAGGTTGTGACCTTTTGGGGCATCGTACCCATTTTACCTCCTTATATTTGTATTATTAAGTCATTTCCACTTGACGTTAACATGCCGACGGTTCTGAAGAAGATCGAACAGATACCGCTTGTTGGAAACAGAAAGAGAGATGACATGAGGGTTGGTGTTCCTCACGTTTATATCAAAATATAAAACTTACATAACCTGATCCTCGAGTACTCCATTATCTACTTAATGAACAGGATTTCTCTGAGGGTCCTCAGACACATCTGTGTGGTTTGGGGCACATGTTTCCAATTAGTTAAGAGGATAACTCCCCCAGTCATTCCTGATTTGAGGGGTACCAACATAGGCTGTGTTGCTGTACTTCCTTTTGTATTTATTATTGACACAGTTTGAGTGTTTGTTTGTTTTGTCCTTCGTGTGATTGTACAGTGAAACCTTCCTGTGGATGTAACAACTGTACGCTACTGCACAACCCAATAAACAAACTTTAAAAAACCCACTTGTTCCCTCTGAGCCGTCCTCATTACGCTGTTTCCACACAAAGCATTTCTCCCTGACCCTCGCCAGCCTGCAGTGGATGAACAGGAGCTTCAATCTTCCTCTTCACAGGAGGACCAGGGATCAAGTGCATTTCTTACTCGTTTTATTCAAGCAAACATGTAGGTGTTAATGTGGAGAAGTAGTTACTTTGCTTTAGAGACCGATTTTCTGCAGTATACTAACGTTGTTTACTTTACAAGGCCAAACAGTTCCACACATGTGAAGTGTGGATTTGTTAGTCGAGGACATGGAGGAGATATAGAAGTTTGATAATAATTCAGTTATGAACATTTCATTTGGGGATTTTAGCCTTTGCAGACCATTTACATGCACTAAAACCTATTGAACACACTACAGGAGCGAAAAACACCATGTGCTCCCTATAACCTATATCGAAATTGAATATAAAAGTAATTCAAATAGCTTAAACAGTTTTTCTTACGGAGATGTGTTTATGTGTGTGTGTGTGTGTGTGTGTGTGTGTGTGTGCACCAGGACCTACTGAAGCCCAGCTGCCCGGGGTTACAGTCTCTCCCTGACTCTCTCTCTATCTTTAAAATGATTAGGTGTGTCTTACATTAAATAGAACATTGTCTGTTTCCTTTAAACATATGGCGGTCTGAGGAGATATAGAAGTTTGATAATAATTCAGTTATGAATTGAATTTAAAACTCCCTCTGGAGGGAGCAGAGGGATTTTAGCCTTTGCAGACCATTTACATGCACTAAAACCTATAGAACACACTACAGGAGAGGGAAGACCCATGTACTCCCTAAAGGATATCGCAATTGAATATAAAAGCCATTCAAAAAGCTTAAACTGGTTTTCTAGAGAAAAACATTATCTTTAAAATGATTAAGTGTGTCTTGCATTAACCTGTTAAGCCCGAGAGACCCCGGTAACGGGGCGTCCTGCAATATCTTGCAGAAAACCGTGTCTGAGGGCATGTTCATTTAATAAACTATGAATGTGTTATATCCATGTAACGGAAAGAAACTCATCTAACTGATCATTTTAATTTGTTTTTAAAAAAACAAAACACAATGCTAACGCTGAGCCTCTGAATTAGCAACGAGCGAAAAATGCTAACAGATGACTGCACCGAAATTCACTCACAAAACCTTATTATTTATCTTTGCTGCACATCTCAACCCATCGTTTCACATCGTGAGGGGACACAGAATTAATGGGTACCCTCATTATCACTCAATCATACGAACTCTCGGAGATAATAACAAGAACACACATCAAAACATGTGGAGCTAGGTAGCTAAAAACGCTAACATGGCTCACCTGTGTGGTAGTCTGGTCAAAAGTGGACTTCAATGGCATTAAAACGATAAAAACGCTGCTGAAGTTAATCCGTAGGTTAATCCAATGTGTCTGTGTCACTTTGAATGATTTCTGATAATCCATCAGCAATAAACCTGCTTTTCGGTTTCTAGATGTCAGAGCTAGAGACAGCTTCACTCTGGAGCAAAACTGCTTGGGCGAAGACGCCATTTTTTTTTTCAACATGAGTGTGTGCGGGACGATTCCCCTTCGATTCTATTGGCTCTGGCGGTCAGAAAGAGATGTCACATGTCAAAATCGAAGAAGGGGGCCAGAGATATGGAAAATCCACCCAAATGGCCCCAGAAGAGGGTTTTTTTTGCTAAATCTCTCTAAAAAGGTAAGATATCACTTGTTGTGCATCAATCTTGATACAGGGTACTTATTATATGTTGCACTTTTGATTCCTAAAGCTTTTAGCCTGCTAACCCATCATCCAAGAGTAGTTTTCACTATAATATACAGTTTTTTACTATGTTCAATCTGAATTTTCTTCAGAATAAAAACATCTATATTGATTCTGACTCTTCTACATCCAACTCACAGGTTCATCATTACTTTGAGGAAAAAGATTATTAATTTAACCCTTTTAGAAGATATGGTCATTTGTTCTGGGAATCTCATGTTCGAGCCTGAGACCTGAAAAACAGGCTTAGGGCTAAACTGGTTAAAAATAAAAATGGCTGTTTCCTTTAAACATATGGCGGTGTGAGCTCCATCACAGCAGCTGGGTGTAGCTCAACAGGGTTCAGATACAAACATGTCATTGTGCCATGGAAGCATCACCATCTGTGCACACTCTGGTTCTAAGAATAGAACAACTGTACAAAAGCATCACGTGTTGATGACAATGCTGTTGCTAAGAGTGTGGAGAACACCCAACGTTCTCAAACTGATGCACAGCCGTGGAACAAGAACGTACATGAAAGCTTTACTACGAGGAAAGAGGTATTCATATTTCAGGACAGATAAATTAAACTCAGGCATCATATCCATCTCCTCAGTGTCATTTGATATCAAAGAGGCTCTGTTCTGCTTTTTGGGGTTTTCCCTCTCATGCAGTGTGTTCTATAGGTTTTAGTGCATGTCAATGGTCTGCGGGAGTTTCTCTCCCACACACCTGAACATTAAAGCATGGAAACAGTGGAGACACTAAATACAAATTGTTTTTGTGACAGTTCATCGATGGGGACTGTCCACGACACTATACATAAATAAACTAAATATCAACCTGAAACTGAGCTTAATATGTTCTCTTAAAGTGAACTTCCCAAAAACAAAAGTACATGCCATAAAGATACAGAATGCAACATACAGAATGTGTCTCCTGAATCTCATGGACATTTGAAGTTGACTAAATATAATATCTAATTGTGCTAAGCATGCATCAGAACTCTTTTAAGTGGACAGGAAGTAGAGCTGCTCAATTAATCGTATTTTAATTTTCAATAAATGGATGTTTTCAAAGTAAATCGTTTTTAATAATCGTGATAGCAATTATTGACCCAAATAATTGAGATTATGATTTTTGCCATAATCGAGCAGCCCTAGCAGGAAGTGGATTACCAAAGTTTAGTGTGTATATATAAATGCATCCACTTTAAAACACTCATTCTCACAAATGACCCTGTGTTAGAAAAGTATCCCTCGTCACCGGCTTGAGCTTCATCTCAGGATCCATGTATCTGTGATCCTCTCCTGGCAGTGGATTCAGACGCAGACGTGATGTTTTGAAGGTGGTGTGGATGTCACGATGAAGCAGTGAAGAAGCCAGGGGATCAAGGACCCCCCCCCCACCCACCAACGTTAAAGAAGAACACCTTGCCCTTGACAGCCAGCTTGTGGGAGTCGACTCTCTGCAGATAAATACTGAGATACTTCTGCCTGTTCCTTGTATGTAGAAGGAGTGTTTGTGAGGCGGCGAACATGAAGTCCTTGGTGGATCAGAAGCATAAAGAAGTACATGTTCACTGTGTTTGTGCACAGGCCTGAAGTCTTAGCTTCTCATCCCTCAAGTTTTAAGTTCTTTACTTACTGTGTGTCATTGACTTCACAATACTGCTGCTGTTGGTTTTGAGCTTCACTGCCACACACAACAACACACACAGTAACATCACTGTTGTCAAATATATACAGCCAGTAGAAGCATTAACAACAATCTACTGGCTGCTAAATCCTTTTTCAATACTAAATTATATTACAATGCTGTAATATATACATATTTACTCCTAAATATACTACCGTCATCTGGCAGCTACTTCAATACTCTCTACTTACTGGCTGTTTCCCCTCTCTTGTCGTGTGTTCTATAGGTTTTAGTGTGTAAATGTTCTGCAAAGGCTAAAATCCCCGTGTTTACTTCCTGAACATAGTGACATCACTGTGTAACACTTGTACTATTATTGGCTAGCACTCCAACACATTGTACGTGGCTATGTTTACCTTTTTCATTAAATACATTTGCTGCATTACGCTCATAGGCCTTATTTTCCAAGTCATGATTTAACACAAAGTCTGTGATTAATTAAATTAATATTTTGAGATTTCTGTGGTTTTGTTTAAGTTTCTTTGGAGTTAACCAACATCCTAACAACTACAATCTTTCCATAATTATTCAGAGCGCCTTGAGTACCCTAATTTACACATGTATTATGCTATAGCATGCATATATGCCTACATATATGTGCGGGGTGGCGCAGTGGCGCAGTGGGCTGTGCGTTTGATCATCAGATCAAGGGGGCGTTGGGGAACTCCAGTTCGAAACCCGCCTCCGCCGCGTCAGGCCGTTGTGCCCTTGGGCAAGACACTTCACCCGACTTTGCTATGTGGGTATTGTCCACAGTCCATGACCATTACATGTATGATATGTGTATTTGTAAGGAGAGCTTTGAGAGTCATTGAGAAAGCGCTATAATAAATAAATATAAGGATTATTATTATTATTATATATACTATAACCTTTTTATTAGCACATCTTCAAGAAACTTTCCAAAGCTAATTACTTGTATATGATCATATTATTTTTAAGGGAATAGCGCTATAGAGATCACATGCACTACAGCTTTACACTGTTACCCTGTTGAGTCATAGGATCTAAGTTGTTATATTGTTAAACTCCGCACTGTACATTCGGAGGCTTACAAAACATAATTAAAGAAATTTAAACCTGACAGGCAGAGAGTGTGTCCGGCTGAAAGGAGCTAATTAGAGCTGTGACATGATAATTGGGCAGGATAAGAATAAACACAGCAGGTCATTAAATGTTAAGGGGATACATAACAAGCTGTTTTTATTAAAGCAGACGTGCTGAAAGCGAGCCGTGTTTTTCCGGGCTGTGTTAGCCTCTGTGTTAATCCTGCCGTAGACATGTGGGTCAAACTTAATGCAGATCCCTGAGTGTGCAAGTAATGTAAGAGAACATTAATCAATGTTATGCAGCTTCACTGCCAGCTCCTTTGCCATGATTGGGTTAAACTCTAACTAATGATATGTGATTTTTTTAACCAAATGTAAATGATACGTCAAATGTCTTTCTAATTGTATGACTGCCTGCAACATCATGTAGTGAAAGTGACATAAATAAATTCCTCACAGGGATTGATATCTGTGTCATCTGATCACATCAGCTGGCTGCAGACTTTAATTAAACACAAACCAAATCAATCACATGGACAGTGATGAGTGATTTACATCAGAGCAGTGACACTTAATATTCTGACAGCTTCATAACAACTCTTAGATGATATATTTCAGATAAAGTTCTCACGAACAGCTCATCCAAACTTTATATGAAGCTTAGCAAGGTAATCTGACATTTGGTAAAAGTAAAGTAAGGTATTTTAAGAGGTGATTGTGGTATGATTCATAATTTTAGCACTTCTTGTTCCCTTGTCAACGGTTTGCTGAATGTGTTTTTGTTTATAAGCCTGAAATAAGGTCTGTTGCTAACAAGTGTCTAAATGAGACGACAAAACGTCATCAAGCCCAACATTAGCCTCCTTTAGCTTAGCGGTGGTGATGTGAAGTCATGTGACCATGCTGTATTTCCTTTATAGCCCAACATTAGCCGCCTTTAGCTTAGCGGTGGTGACGTGAAGTCATGTGACCGTGCTGTATTTCCTTTATAGCCCAACATTAGCCACCTTTAGCTTAGCGGTGGTGATGTGAAGTCATGTGACCATGCTGTAGTTCCTTTATAGCCCAACATTAGCCGCCTTTAGCTTAGCGGTGGTGACGTGAAGTCATGTGACCGTGCTGTATTTCCTTTATAGCCCAACATTAGCCACCTTTAGCTTAGCGGTGGTGATGTGAAGTCATGTGACCGTGCTGTAGTTCCTTTATAGCCCAACATTAGCCGCCTTTAGCTTAGCGGTGGTGACGTGAAGTCATGTGACCGTGCTGTAGTTCCTTTATAGCCCAACATTAGCCGCCTTTAGCTTAGCGGTGGTGACGTGAAGTCATGTGACCGTATTGTAGTTCCTTTATAGCCCAACATTAGCCACCTTTAGCTTAGCGGTGGTGACGTGAAGTGATGTGACCGTGCTGTAGTTCCTTTATAGCCCAACATTAGCCGCCTTTAGCTTAGCGATGGTGACGTGAAGTCATGTGACCATGCTGTAGTTCCTTTATAGCCCAACATTAGCCACCTTTAGCTTAGCGGTGGTGACGTGAAGTCATGTGACCGTGCTGTAGTTCCTTTATAGCCCAACATTAGCCGCCTTTAGCTTAGCGGTGGTGACATGAAGTCATGTGACCGTGCTGTAGTTCTTTTATAGCCCAACATTAGCCGCCGTTAGCTTAGCGGTGGTGACATGAAGTCATGTGACCGTGCTGTAGTTCCTTTATAGCCCAACATTAGCTGATTGTATTTACCATAAAAGTGTGATTGCAACAGAGCACATTTTCTGAAATAATCCAATGGGAAAATCATCATTGCACCACTCTCTTATACCATGCAACTCACTATTTATTTCATGGGCAAATTCCTCTTCTTACGATGTTCTGAGAATATAGATGTATGTCTGCCTAGAGTCACCCTAACAGCATGATGTTAGTTCAAAATAAAATAATCCTTTGGATATTTATTTAGAAGTTTTGTGAAAAAGCGATCCTAGTTCTGATGCTGTTTATGGCCAAATGGGTAAATGAGAAAACCTCTTGTTTAAAGGGGGCTTTCAGACATTATTTCAAGATGATTAGCTAGCCATGAACTCATACCAGAAAGCCAATTAAGCGTTAACCACATACATTTTTAATTATTTAAAATAATATCATTTTTTTGTAGCAGTACAAACTCTGACCCAGCATTTTTAACATCTGACCATAAAACGATACCGTGATGTCTGTGCAGGTCCCTCCATTCAGGAGGCTGGTGTTAAATTACAGGCTGTTTTTAACATTATTCCGACTCAGCTCTCTGAACTAAAGCTTCTTTTAAATGCTGATAAACCAAGGTAATGCTCTTTTCTAAAGCTAAAAAGACACCAGAGCCTGTTTTAGATATTGTAACTACGCAAGGAATAAAACTTGAAGTGGTTACCTGTTACAAATACCTTGGTATCTGGCTTGATGATTGTCTCACTTTTAAACTTCATGTTAACAACCTGCTTAAAAAGCTGAGGGTTAGGCTAGGTTTCTTCTACAGGAACAAGTCCTGTTTCTGGCTTGAGGCCAGGAAAAGGCTCTGTGACCTTTTGACCTGTGCTGGACTATGGTAATCTGATGTATATGAATGCACCTGCCAATTACCTGAGCAAGTTAGATGCTGCGTATGACAGCGCACTGAGATGTGTGACTAACTGTAAAGTATTAACCCATCACTGTAACCTGTATGCAAGGGCTGGTTTGCTTTCACTAACTGTACGGAGGCTCAGTCACTGGTACATTTTCATAGACAAAGCCATGTTAGGGAAACTTCCATATTAAATGTGCCAACTGCTAGGACTGTCTTAGGGAAGACAGCTTTTAGATGCTCCTCTGTCTTGGAACAGTCTGCAATTGAAATGGAAACTGAACAATCTGCTGCAATGTACTATTGTACATTGTAATCCCTGTAATGATGCTGTAAGATGTCCTTTTGTTGTTCTGTTTATGTTTTTATGTTTCATGTGGAACTACTTGAGCAGGTCTCCCTCGGAAAAGAGATCAATGATCTCAAGGGGATTCACCTGGGTAAATAAGGTTTGAAAAATGTGAATGAAAAAATGAAAATTTCTAACAAGGCCAAACAAAAATAGAAATGTTAACAATAGTCCCACCGGCCTGTTATAAGTTGGTATTTCATTTTCTTCCACAATAAACACTTAAATGCCATTTGCAAAAACAAAGAAAGAGACATTCAAAGTGGCTGTTTTAGTGACAGCTTCAAATGAAACATGCATATAAATGGCTGCTTTCCTCCACTCGGAAAACACAATGAAATGACTTTAATCTAAAAGCACACTTAAGAATACCTCGGTGTTTGGCTTGATGACTGCTTTTGTTTTAAACCTCAGGTTGACAATCGTGTTAAGAAACAAGAGGCTGGGGTTTGGGAATTATCTCTGAAATGCGTCCTTTGAGGCAAGTAGAAAACTCCTACGTTCTGATCTGTTCTTGAATCCTATGATCAGCTGTTTACGAATGCATCTTCACATGCTTTGCACATGCTAGATGCTGCGTATCACAACTACATGTTCACTGACTCATTCATTGATACTTCTCCATTAACAAAGGCATTATGGGTAAACTTTCATTTGCACTTTGATGGCACCGAAATCTGGATGCATATTCTTAGATCACAAGATTTCTTAAAAAACTGGGTAAAAATAGCTTCAAAAACACCTGAAACCAAGATAATTGGTCTCTATGGCACTTGGTATTTTAATATGTTGGCACATTTATGTATTTCTGTCTTGTCTTCTTGAGGTTATCGCTGTTCTGATCCCAGTGTATCTGTCTATCAGTGTGACGTTTGTTTTTACTTCCTGTCTTTGTGCGTTTCCCGCCTTTTTTCATTTTCTGTCCCGCTCTTTTTACTTCCACCTCTTTACCATCGGTTTCTTTCTTGTGTGTTATATATCAGTAACTTCTGTTCTGTGTTGCCTTGTATAGCATTCTGGCAGCCTACAACAAAGGCATCTTCTGTTTAAAAGTTCTTGTCTCTTTGATTTTGGTCCACTCTGGCAATTGATTCAATCCTTAACTTTTTCTGCTGCTGTTTATGCTAGGTCAAGATTACATGTCACTTGTTAGACGCTTTTATCCAAAGCGATTTACATACTCAATACTGTGGACAATCCCCACAGGAGCAATTTGGGGTGAAGTGTCTCAGGGACACACCGACATGCTGACTGCAGCGGGGTTTGAACCTGTGACCACCTGATCGGAACACCTACGCTCTATCCACTACGCCACACGCCCCCGTAGTACAAGATGGTTGATTTCAACATGTCTTGGTTTAATTTGGGTAAAGATCCTTTAGATAAGGATGACAACATTAGTGTATGTTGTCTGGTACTCACGTCTCATGTCCCTGAAGTAGATAGTCTGTCTGTTGGGGTTGAGCAGCTGGATAACGGAGTCGTCGTTGTCCTTCACCCGACAGCTGATGATGGCCATCTCGCCCTCCACCACCGACACATTGTCCGTCACCAGGTTCTGACTCACCACTGAACAGAATAAGACAAGAGGAAGGAGATCAACACAGGTGTGTGAGAGAATAAAGGAAAGCAAAGGCACTTTAAGAAGGTACAACATAAAAGAGAAGATCGATAGAGGAATGGATACTGAAGTGGTACGCACACAAGGAATCAATGAGGAAGACAGGTGAAGAAAGAGTGGACAAAGCAAGTAAAAGGCCTAGGAAAAGTGTATTGTATTGCAATGTATTCTCAAGTAATATAAATATATGAACAGTGTACACTTCATATTTAGTTTTGTAGGAAGAAAAGATTATTCGATTTAAAATACAAGGAATGTTTGGTTTGGGCAAAGGTGCCATTGTTACATCATCTTGACTTTAATGTGAAATCCGTGTAGCCTCCAAACTGATTGCTTAGTTTGTCCTGAAAAGAAAGATGTGTTATGCCTGAATATGCCTTTCACGGTTGAGGTTATACAAGCATTATTACGCAAGAAGCCCAAGTGCACCACACACATACAAAAAGAAATAAATAATGACTTCTACAGTTTCTTTTATTTCATTGTTTCGGTGCAATATAACATGTATTGAATGGAAGCAGCTGGCGGATCAGCTCTATTAAAAGCGTGTCCATCAGAATAAACAAGAGGAATCGGTCACGGCCGTCCTCGGTCCTCAGCTGCCGCTCAGATTGCTCCACTTCCTTCTTTCACAAACAATATCTCGCCGGCTGAAGAATGAAAAATGGATTCTCTCTACTCTGATTTGAAAAACTACAGTAATAACATCTCAGACTTTGCTTTGGGGTCGTAGACATTGTTGTGGTTGGTGGTAAACCTTGAGTGGTTTATTTGAAATGATCGCTTCGCAGGGGAGAGGGTACTTATATCGGCCCCCAGCATCATATTTTCTTCGGGAGATACACACTCGCTGTAGGCTACGTGGACAAAGACCTATTTTCTTTTTGTTGGCATGTCATATTTTTGGATGCATCTTGCAGGATTGTTTTGGACACTTGGTGGAAATGATTGCACAGGGGTGGAAAAATAAGGGCATAGGTGACAGTTATGACGAGACCTACAGACAAAACAACACTGACTTGCAGAACTTATATAACCTCGTAATGTAAAACCACTTAATGACCCTCAAACTATACAGGATATAACGACCGGATAACCCAAAGCTAGCTGTGTTTGAACGACACCCAGGGAAAAGCACACTGGAGAATGTAAAACTTGCAATTTCAATACTGTATAAGTAGAGGTGTGTTCAAATACTACTATTCTGACCAGCAGCTTGTCCACATCTCACCAACAACACACTAAGCAGCAACAATAGCTCTCACTGGTAGTAGCCAATCAGAAAGGAGAAAGCACAGACCTCCACCAAGGCCGAATTTTGCCATAATCGTACTAACAATGGCATGTTTTACATAAAGTCTCGTCAGCCAGCTGTTCATAGATGTTATCAAGCTACCGAAGGCAACTTATAAAACATCTATCTGCTCCAAAGGACACAATATAATACATTATCCAGGATGAAAGGACAGAAGTGTGCCTGGCTCCCCACATATGGATACTGGGTTATCTAACGGCAGCATTGAAAAGCTAGTTCTGGTATTTGAAGGTACATTTTGTCTCTAATAGCCGATGCAGCTTTTAAATAGTATTTAATTGGACCAGTGTCAAACCTAATAATATATCCCAGTTATCATTAAATATTAAGGTCGGAAAGGTTCCAGTCAACTACTTTTTTCACTTAATTGGAGATAAAAGTTAAGAAACATGAAGTGTGAACTGCTAATGTTTAGAGTACATTAGATAACAACAAGATGCTTTGGCTGAGGCTGAGAGAAAATGCACAAATGACGTCCCTGTTATACTTCCCTCCTACATAGTTACGAAAATAGCATCACAAATCTTCTCAAAGAGGTTAAAGGACCGGCACGGGGTGGTAAGAGGAGGGGGGTTGGAGAAACTAAAGAAAACGCAGGAAACATCGACTCTTAATTTGCATTCCTCAGTTGTCAAGCACCTAAATATCCCTGCCATTTAGGAGACAATGAGGATGAGGGGGGGGGGAGAGGAAGAGCATCGTGAGATCTGACAGATAAGGAGAGACAGCTTAACAAACCAGATTCAAATGAGCATCCCTGGGTGGCGAAATAAATGAACCTGGTATTTAATATTCAAGCCTCGTTGAGAGGTGGGCGGCAGGGTGGGCATCTGGTTATGATAATACGCTAACATACTACAAAATGCATTTCAAGGCAGCGGCTGAAGGTTACAAGCTGGGTGCTAAGTTGTGTTTGGAGGAAGTACCAAGGACTTCAAACGCCCTGTCAGAGGCTTAATTGTTCCCGTTGTGCGAAATAAACAACTCTGACACGCTGGAAGATGGTCCGGGGAGCGGGGGGGCTTCACGCTAATTAATGGCCAACAACAACCATGTGCCACGGACACCTAGGACACTGTCAAAGTGCTAAAGAAAAAGCACTTCTGACACCAGGGTGGGCGAACGCTGTTTGAAGCTTTTTTAAACATTTCAAACAGTATTTTTTGCAACAAAGGTCTTAATGTGTCTGAGTGCCACGGTGGAAATCAAAGGGACTTCAATCGGGGCAAAGCTTGTTCCTGGCAAGTGCGTTTTATTGGTCAACCTTTACTTATTCTGTCTATTGAATAAGACTAAATGGGGAACCAAACAAAGATTGTTTTTCATTTAAAGACCATAAAGTGGTTTTACGTGTTGAAGTCCATTTACTATATTTGGTATTTTTATATGTTTTAGTGCATGGTCTGCAAAGGCTATTGAATAAAGGCTATTATATATAATACTGTTTCCTGCCATCCATCCATTGGTTTCAACACATTTGTATTATAATTATGTATATTATTGAAAGATGTCTAAATGTTTTGTGAGAAAAAAACTGCAGACTTAATTAAACATTGCATTTAATCTTTAGTTACAGTTTGGCTGTTGCTCAATTACTGGTAATTGTGATAAGGCTGACAATTATGAAGGGGCACATTAACATAACAATTACTCCTGATTGATTCTGCTGTTTAAGGTCATTATTAATACTTATGCAGCCAGAACTGGGTCAGGCGATTCCTTTTATTAAAAGTTAAGTATATATAGCTTTTAGAGAAGCAAGCATTTCGAAGGTGCAAACATTTGTCAAAGGAAAGCTAATAAAGGCGTGTTGTAAGAAGGATTAAAGGTTAACCATATATACGTTTCTGACATCTAATGGCACAGAATGTCTGCTTCTTTATTTGTCATCCTATCTTCTGGTAACACCTGCATTAGGACTTTGTAAAATACAAGCTGAAGCTGTGTTTTAAATACGTCTGTCTTTACTTGTTCAGAACCATCGAGGGCTTTCTAGAAGCTTCTTATAAACCTTTTTTATGACGAGAGACAGCTCATGAAATGTGTGTTTGGAGCATCAGGTTTACAGAGTGAGGGGCAGGAGGACAGCTCTAACAATACACTGCCTTCAAACAAACCCCCTCTCACTGAGACACGCTCACTTACAGCTGACAGTCCTGCACGCAGCGTGACAACAGCACATAAATCACTGAAATAGACATTAGGATAATAACACATCAGAGATGGTGGGAGTAATATATAATTGCTAGTCTGAGCTGCGCTTAATGCATTTGCTCTAAATGTTTAAATCTACCACTTCATTTGCATGTTTCCATCACAAATGAGTCACACAAATGTCACTCCATCCATCCATCTTCTCCCGCTTATCCGTGGTCGGGTCTCGGGGGTCTCAGTTCCAGCAGAGAGCCCCAAACGTTCCTTTCCCTGGCCACATCAACCAGCTCTGACTGGGGGATCCCAAGGCGCTCCCAGGCCAGCGAAGAGATATAATCCCTCCACCTGGTCCTAGGTCTACCCCTTGGTCTCTTCCCAGCTGGACGTGCCTGGAACACCTCCCTAGGGAGGCGCCCAGGTGGCATCCTAACTAGGTGCCCGAATCACCTCAACTGGCTCCTTTCGACGCGAAGGAGGAGCGGCTCAACTCCGAGTCCCTCCCGGATGACTGAACTTCTCACCTTATCCCTAAGGGAGACACCAGCCACCCTGCGGAGAAAACCCATCTCGACCGCTTGTATCCGCGATCTCGTTCTTTCGGTCATGACAAATGACAAATGTCACTGTCACCGGAAAATATAAAGAGAACTGTAGACGGATTAGAATATCCAATGTACAGTATGTCATTTACAAACCAATAAAGAGTGCCATCAAAACATGTGGAGGTAAATGTCTAATCCATCATCTCTTAGAAGCTTTAACGTTCACAACTTTCCAATATCCCGGCCAAGAAGGTGGGAGTATTAGTATTATCATCTGCATCAATCTAGACCAGAAAACTACTCTTGGCAGTTACCCAAAATGGTCAAGAAAACCCCCAAAATCTCAGCTTTATCGGCATCCTTTTCCTAGAAGTCCTAAGTAATAAGTTCATTATCAGGTTGTACTAAGATTACATTACATTACTTTTATCCAAAGCGACTAACATACTTATTACTGTGGACAATCCTCTCAGGAGCACAACGACATGCTGACTGCAGTGGGACTCAAACTTGCTATCCCCTGATTCGAAGTCCAGCACACTACCCACTGAGCCACAGCCACCCCATGAACATGAAACCAATAGTGAAAGGTAATACACAAGTCAAAATAGGACGATATACTTCGGAAAACTATCAAAATGTAGTAAACAATATATGATGTGTAACAAATACAAAGGTAAAACCAGGGGAAACTAAAAAGTGAAGCACACAGCTGGGACCGGGATTATAAAATTAGCCATATTATCGGAAGGAATTATGTATTATGCATATCACACTGTTACAATTAGCATTTATTTGAGGTAACTTTCCAATAACACTGACAGATGGCCAACTTTACAATCCCCGAACGTCAACATGTGCTTACTCCATGACGAGCTTAAGTAATAGCGATTAGGAGAAAGTCAATAGGAGCTGATTTTTTGGACAATTAAACCACAACCTCAGTTTCTTTAAACAACTCCTGTGTCCTTGTTGCCTCACTAGTCGATCCCTGACAGCATACGTTGACAAATACAAATAAATAAGGTCAAATTGTCTCAGAGTATTTTTTTCCAGTTAGTCAGTGTTGTACACTTCTGGTATTTCCGACTGTTTGCAACGGCCAGTGGCACATTTGGCCCATGGCGGTGACAAGGAGGCTAGATTTCAGCCCTCGGCCATACATGTCAAAAAGTGTAAACTAGATTAAAGTTGTCAGACGATCACACTCCACACCGCGGCGTACAAAGCTAGCCCGAGGCACGATTTCCCTAACGATGCATCGGAAGAAACGACACCCCTTCCCACCATGTTCCCTTTTCCTGTCCTAACGGCAGCATTTGATTCAATAAGAAATGGTAAGTTGGAACAAACAGATGGCCACCATGACAGTGAGGAAGGCTTTCATCAGAAAATCAAACCTCCTGTCAGACTGTCATTCACTTGATTTGTATATTGTAGGAAATAACACAGAATTCGAGGATAAAAGGGTTGCTGGAAATATTAAATATGAATCCAAACATCAGAATATCAATGTATCTTTGTATGTACTACAGCTGTGGTGCTATTAGCAGTAACAGCACATGTTGTATGCTCTGTTGCGTTTATTCACAACATGTCTCAATCAGACCCATGATGAAACGTATAGCAATCTTACACACTATGGGACATTTCTTGATTTCAATACTTAACATTCATGTGCCATTCTCTCGCTGCTCTGCTTGCAACAACTAATCCACACATATTCATTTGACATTTCGAGGAACATGTGTTTCTGAGTGCATGCTTATTGAGCAGCGTACAATCATTTTCTCCTTTTGTGTTAGTGTGGCCCCTGCTGATAAAATAACTAACCTTTGTGTGATAGGCCAGAACTCCTGTGTGTGTGTGTGTGTGTGTGTGTGTGTGTGTGTGTGTGTGTTTTGCCAGAGTCTGATTGCAGTACTGTCTGATTGGAGGCTTTATAGATGTGTGTGAGGACGTCTGATTGTGTGGCTAGGAGAGGATTTCTGAGTAATCTTTCTGAACAACTGTATGAAGACAGCCTTATTACATATCTGGGGATTCTTTACCATAATAATGGATGCAATGTAATGACGCAGTTCATTTCAGTTTGTTGGCGGTGGACACTTCAGATAACCCAAATGTATGCACAAGCACTGAACAAGTGATTATGTAAATGAATAAAGATTACAGAAAGCAAAAGTCAAGGACTGCTATATGAAAGGAAGCAGCTAGAAACACCAGACTTGTTACACATATGCATCAGTATGAAGCAGTTTTTGACCCCAACCTTGATATCTGTAGCACTTTGCGTTACGGAGTTATATTAAGATCAGCCATTGCTATAATGGAAGTCTTGTTATCAACCCTAAACCTCTAACCCTTTTATAATGGTAGTCAGTGACAGCTATATGAAAGGAAGCAGCTAGAAATACCAGACTTCCTACAGATAAGCAGTTTGGACACTAACTTTCATACCTGTACCATGTTGCATTCCTTTGTCATTCCTATAAAGTTAGTCAATGGCAGCTACATCAAAGGAGGAAGCTAGAGCCGTGCAACTTGGTAAAACAAGGCAGGTCGAGGAGACGATCAAAGACAACAAATGTCATTTTGCCACCACCAATCGTTCAGAAGTTATATATTGCTGGTAACACTATGCATTCCCAAGTTACATCGACACTATTTTTGCTATAATAGAAGTCCTTTTTCAATGGGAGTCAATGACAGCTATATGTAAGGAAGCTTCTAAAAACACCAAACTTGCTACACATAAGCAGTTTGGGGAGATTATATGGGACACCAACTTTCATGCTGGTAACACTATGCATTCCCAAGTTACATCAAAACTAATTTTGCTATAATAGAAGTCCTTTTTCAATGGGAGTCAATGACAGCTATATGTAAGGAAGCATCTAAAAACACCAAACCCTCTACACATAAGCAGTTTGGGGAGATTATTTGGGACACCAACTTTCATGCTGGTAACACTATGCATTCCCAAGTTACATCGAAACTAATTTTGCTATAATAGAAGTCCTTTTTCAATGGGAGTCAATGACAGCTATATGTAAGGAAGCTTCTAAAAACACCAAACTTGCTACACATAAGCAGTTTGGGGAGATTATTTGGGACACCAACTTTCATGCTGGTAACACTATGCATTCCCAAGTTACATCGAAACTAATTTTGCTATAATAGAAGTCCTTTTTCAATGGGAGTCAATGACAGCTATATGTAAGGAAGATTCTAAAAACACCAAACTTGCTACACATAAGCAGATGAGAGAGACTATTTTGGGCACAAACTTTCATACTTTTACCACTGTGCATTCCCAAGTTACACCGAACCCATTTGAGCTATAATGGAAGTGAATGACAGCTACTGTATATCAGAGAAAGAAGCTTAACGCACCACATTTGGATTACATCACAAGCACATTCATCAAATATCATTCTGGAGTGATGTGAGGTTATTCCTTTTTTTCTTGTTTCAACCTTATACCTAACCCTGACCCAAGTTCTGTATTTAACATGTTCTTTAATGCATGAGATGCCTATCATTTCAACCACAATCTCTCCACAGAACAACCCTTCACTGCAGCCTCTCGCCGTGTTAGCACAGCCGACTGACAGCTGGAGGCAGAAGAGAAAAGGTCAAGATCCTTGTATGGCCTGACCACTTCAAACAGTGCAATCCCTCATGGTGAGGATTTAAAGGAGGCGCTTTGGTTCATCTGTGTTTAGAGAAGGGAAGCTCAGACATATGACAGACACAATTGATGAAAGATGATCCCATTGGTCCACAATGTGTCCGTCATTGTGTGTCTAGTAGACATTCAGTGCCCTTTATTAATATATACTGAGGCAACAAAGCATGCTAGTACTGTACAACCTATTACTCAAAATCAGATAAGATAAATGGGTGTGTAATTTCTAAGAGAAAAGGTCATGTTTTATGTGTTGCTAATACACAAGGGAAGATATTGCAGCCTACAGGGCCTGTGTGTTTGCCCTGCATATAACATTAACAACTGAAGGCATCAAAACAGCATTTTATCTATTTTCCATTCGTTTTACTTGTTAAAGATTTATACCTTGGAACTACAAAGTTGCTTACACATTTGTTTTGTTCCATTATTGATGTTTTGTGTACCTTTTAATGCGTTTAGCAGTTTCATAGAGCCCTGGTGGGTGGCACATTACAATGCATCATGACTGCTTAGCATTTTGTCATTAACTGAAAATCAACAGCTGCCGTTTTTAAAATTCATAACCCTGAGTGAATTAATCCTCCCAACAATGGAGCCATTACCGAGGTGATTGAATATGTTCACACTGGCACGGCCTTGAAGTTTTTTAAGGGTTTGTTGTCGACTGGAACATTATGTTTTGCTCAGACCTCATGTTTCATCTGTTGTCATAGTGATACCAATACAGTATTATGTCATTTAACATATTTTTTAAATGATAAACAATATTTTTTCAAAGATGATATGGACACATTTCAGTTCATGAATACTGTGACTCACACTCCACCACGAAGGAATTGAGACTTCAAGGGAATACCAAATGCTGCTATGACGCACCTTCAGAGAATAAGTTACACATCAGCCAATAGAAGTCTTACATCTACCAATGTTTGTTGCTGTAAAGTTGTAATGAAGAGCCTTTCCACTGTGACTTTGCATTATTCAGCCCGGTAATGCATAATAGACCAAAGCTAAAGCTGGTGATAGCAGAAAACCTCCTTTGAGATTCCTTCAAATGTAAGATAAAGCATCTGAGGGAATGTCTAATAAATTGCCTTGCTTTTAAAGTGTCTCAGAAACACTCAGAGCACAGAGACTCAGGCGGGTCACCGATACGGCGGCTATATTTATATATAAAACTGTGAAAACACACTCTAGTGCAGGGGTGGGCAACCAGTCAGGGGTTAAGAGCCACATTTTTTATATTTTACTGCAAAGGGCCACATCAAACACACAGTCACTGATACCGCTGGTTTCACTGATGCATTTTTGTGGCATTGGGATATATTTTTTAAATCCTCTCGAGCAGAGAGAGGAGCTGTGGATTAGGGTCAAAAACACTAAACTCACAACTTAAAATAAAAGCGTTTAGTTTATTTAATAAAAGAGCACATGTTCAATGTGAAAAGTGACAGTAGTTATAGATTATTTGCAATTTGGTGCTATATATATATTAAAACCACCACCGCTAAGCTAAAGGAGGCTAATGTTGGGCTATAAAGGAACTACTGCGTGGTCACATGACTTCACGTCACCACCGCTAAGCTAAAGGAGGCTAATGTTGGGCTATAAAGGAACTACAGCACGGTCACATGACTTCAAGTCACCACCGCTAAGCTAAAGGTGGCTAATGTTGGGCTATAAAGAACTACAGCACGGTCACATGACTTCAAGTCCACCAGCGCTAAGCTAAAGGTGGCTAATGTTGGGCTATAAAGGAACTACTGTGTGGTCACATGACTTCACGTCACCACCGCTAAGCTAAAGGAGGCTAATGTTGGGCTATAAAGGAACTACTGTGGTCACATGACTTCACGTCACCACCGCTAAGCTAAAGGGGCTAATGTTGGGCTATAAAGGAACTACTGTGTGGTCACATGACTTCACGTCACCACCGCTAAGCTAAAGGCAGCTAATGCTGGGCTATAAAGGAACTACTGTGTGGTCACATGACTTCACGTCACCACCGCTAAGCTAAAGGAGGCTAATGTTGGGCTATAAAGGAACTACAGCACTGTCACATGACTTCAAGTCACCACCGCTAAGCTAAAGGTGGCTAATGCTGGGCTATAAAGGAACTACTACGTGGTCACATGACTTCACGTCACCACCGCTAAGCTAAAGGCGGCTAATGTTGGGCTATAAAGGAACTACTGCGTGGTCACATGACTTCACGTCACCACCGCTAAGCTAAAGGAGGCTAATGTTGGGCTATAAAGGAACTACTGCGTGGTCACATGACTTCACGTCACCACCGCTAAGCTAAAGGAGGCTAATGTTGGGCTATAAAGGAACTACTGCGTGGTCACATGACTTCACGTCACCACCGCTAAGCTAAAGAGGCTAATGTTGGGCTATAAAGGAACTACTGCGTGGTCACATGACTTCACGTCACCACCGCTAAGCTAAAAGAGGCTAATGTTGGGCTATAAAGGAACTACTGCGTGGTCACATGACCCACGTCACCACCGCTAAGCTAAAGGCGGCTAAATGCTGACTCGATTCTGGGTTTTAGGACTCATTCCTGCACCACTCTATAGAAGCATCAGCAATGATACTAAACCACTCTATTCCAATAACCTCACCTCCACCACTCACACACTCTGTGCCTCTCCCACTGGTGCTGGTGGATTTGTGGCACATTATGTAAGACCGGGGTGTGAAGAGCTTTATGTGGTGTTACAGCTTTATGTATTACATGCTTGCAGCGAGCATGTAAGTGGCTTTTGTGCTAGCGCCGCTGCTGCATGCTGCACAAAACGCCTTTATCTCTCGCTGAGCGTAATGAGTGCAAAGCAAATCTCAACAATGCCAGTAAACACAAAAGGATGAAGGTTTTACAGCTTTGTGAAGTGTATTCCAATTTGTAGTGTTTATAATAATATAACATATAAAAAAGCTTGTACTTCTTTAACCTTTAAAAAAAAAAAATTGCACTCGGTTGTATCATATGTTGATCGACGTAATGCTGTGTTTGTTCAGTTTTAGAGTAATTATTGATAAATATGCAACAGCTGTTGATGTGAGAGTGTTGTTGCAAACATGTTAATACATGAATGTTGAGTGAAGAATTGAACACGTAATTATAGAATTATTTGAGGTAACGTCAAAATAAGAGCTGCCATAAATTAGGGGTGTCAGATTCTGTATGGGAGGGGTTCATTTGAGTTTTTCTAACCATCAGCATATGGTATCTGAAAGCGGCCAATAAGAGCAGTTAACATTTGACAATTACAACAAATCAGAACTATATTGATTCAACCACACAATTTAAAAATACTTCAATCTGTATTTTGAGCATCCCTGTTCTTTACCTTTGTTATGACTTTGATTGACGGTTTGTTCCTCACAACTTTAAATGAGAAAGTAACACCTGACTCATAAAATACACGGAGTACATTACAGATGTGGTAATTCAAAGGCTTGGAAATAAGTTAATACCTTGGCAAAACTCATTTGCTCAGTAGATTTTTATAAGAAATTGCTACTTTTATTTAGAAAATATTGCTTTAAAATAATACGTCTGTGCTCCTCCATTGGGATATTCACAAAAACCTCACACAAATAAGACAAGTATATTTAAAGACACCCTATTATTTTTGGGGGTTTTCCCTTTCCTGTAGAATAGAATAGAATCGTTTAATGTCATTATACATGTGCAATGAGATAAATGAATGCTTGTCCCTTTCAAAAGGTGCCATCAAATCAAAAAACATCACAATATAAGACAATAAATACACGCAGAATACACACGTAGGAATAAGGAATATAGTGCAGTAATTATTTCCAGGGGTATAAAAATAAAATCTATAATGTAATAAATAATAATGGTAGGTATGTATAATAATGATATATATGTACACATATACAGAGTCACATTTATTTCACATGCAGGATGATTAAGAGGTATGACTTTCAGGTGTTAAGAGCAAAGATGGCTCTTGGGAAAAAACTGTCTTTGAGTCTGTTTGTTTTGGATGTGATACACCTGTAGCGCCTGCCGGAGGGCAGCAGGTTGAACAGATGAAAGCCGGGGTGTGAGCTGTCCTTAACATTGTGTTTGGCTCTTCTGAGGCAGCGGGGGGTGAAACTGTCCATCAGGGGGGGGGGGAGAGGGCAGCCGATGATCCTCTGAGCTGCTTTTACGACTCTCTGGAGCCTCATCCTGTCGGCCTCAGTGCAGCTGGCGTACCACACTGTGATGCAGTATGTTAAGTAGGCTCTCGATGGTAAAATGTGTCTGTAGTGTGTCTCATTGGTTTTAGTGCATGTAAAGGGTCTGCAAAGGCTACAATCCCTGTGTTCCCTAAGGAGGGAGTTTCTCTCCCAGCACTCCCCCCCCCTGAATCGCCTCCATTGGACTCCTTTGTTTACTTTCCAAACAAATTAACATCACTATGTAACAATCGCACTCCTATTGGCTAGCGCTCCAACACATTGTACGTGATAGGCTAAGGGGCGGGACATCTCTAAGCGGTCGACCAACACATCACAACATAGCCAGCCAGCTAACCAATCAGAGCAGACTGGGCTCTGGTTTCAGACAAAACGTAAATTAAATGATGATGCAATACACAGCCGCTTTTAGTCATGATAAAACAATGTTATCAGCTAAGCACTGATTCTTTGTTTTCACTGTAAAGTGGGCGGGGCCTCATCTATAGCTGCAATGCTACAAACCGGTCCTGCACACATGGAAATATAAGGATTCACATAGAGTTCAGCTACTAGACTTAATCAAGTGAATTATAGGAGGATAATATCTGTCTCTATAGTAGTCTAGCAATGTCTATATTCATCAGTGCAGCTGTAATGTTTCAGAATGTCTTTAACCGGAAGAATAATCATATTGCTTTAACCCTGCAGGGTCAGAGGAGGCAGAGGGGGGGGGGGGGGGGGGGGGGGAGATTCAAATAAAGAATCTGAGAAGTAAACAGAGGAGAGGAGAGGATGCTGGTTGGTGTCGCTAATGACGAGGAAAATGGAGGGTTATTTGGGAGCCATGGCTGGATGGAGAGAGAGGGTGTGAAGAGTGGAGAACACTTGAGTGGCGGGGAGATGCTTAGTGTGTGTGTGTGTGTGTGTGTGTTCCTGCTATGCTCAAGTCACATGTGCATTGACGTGTTTATATTACACAATGGCCATACATGCCATCACGGTGTGAGTCAAACGAGGTTATCCATGACATAAGTGTGTGTGTGTGTGTGTGGTGTGTGGTGTGTGTGTGTGTGTGTGTGTGTGTGTGTGTGTGTGTGTGTGTGAGAGTGTGAGCGTGAGTGTGTGTGTGTGTGTGAAGGGGGCGGCAGCCAAGTGATTAATGCGTCAGAGAGGCAGCTGTGGTCTGGGCTCACTCTTTTGGAAATATCTTTCAGGGGGAGAAAGGGGGAGGAGGCGATCTACATCTCTTGCCAGGTAAACAAAAGTGAGATGAGAGCCTTTACTGGGGTCGGAGGGGGTGGCGGAGGAGAGAAAATCAGAGAAGAGGGGGAGGCACTGCAGCATCCTTCTGTCCTCCAACATATCAAGAGTCTGCTTTAAGCAAAGCTGTATCTTCCATCATCATAACAATACAAAAACCACAGGATCATCTCCACACATCAACCCCACCTTATTAACATTAGGCTATAAAGGAACTACAGCACGGTCACATGACTTTACGTCACCACCGCTAAGCTAAAGGAGGCTAATGTTGGGCTATAAAGGAACTACAGCACGGTCACATGACTTCACGTCACCACCGCTAAGCTAAAGGCGGCTAATGTTGGGCTATAAAGGAACTACAGCACGGTCACATGACTTCACGTCACCACCGCTAAGCTAAAGGCGGCTAATGTTGGGCTATAAAGGAACTACAGCACGGTCACATGACTTCACGTCACCACCGCTAAGCTAAAGGAGGCTAATGCTGGGCTATTAAGGAACTACAGCACGGTCACACGACTTCACGGCACCACCGCTAAGCTAAAGGTGGCTAATGTTGGGCTATAAAGGAACTACAGCACGGTCACATGACTTCACGTCACCACCGCTAAGCTAAAGGAGGCTAATGTTGGGCTATAAAGGAACTACAGCACGGTCACATGACTTCACGTCACCACCGCTAAGCTAAAGAAAGCTAATGTTGGGCTATAAAAAGGAACTAAAGCACGGTCACATGACTTCACGTCACCACCGCTAAGCTAAAGGCGGCTAATGTTGGGCTATAAAGGAACTACAGCACGGTCACATGACTTCACGTCACCACCGCTAAGCTAAAGGAGGCTAAGGCTGGGCTATTAAGGAACTACAGCACGGTCACACGACTTCACGGCACCACCGCTAAGCTAAAGGTGGCTAATGTTGGGCTATAAAGGAACTACAGCACGGTCACATGACTTCACGTCACCACCGCTAAGCTAAAGGTGGCTAATGTTGGGCTATAAAGGAACTACAGCACGGTCACATGACTTCACGTCACCACCGCTAAGCTAAAGGAGGCTAATGTTGGGCTATAAAGAAAGTACAGCACGGTCACATGACTTCACGTCACCACCACTAAGCTAAAGGTGGCTAATGTTGGGCTATAAAGGAACTACAGCACGGTCACATGACTTCACGTCACCACCGCTAAGCTAAAGGAGGCTAATGTTGGGCTATAAAGGAACTACAGCACGGTCACATGACTTCACGTCACCACCGCTAAGCTAAAGGAGGCTAATGTTGGGCTATAAAGGAACTACAGCACGGTCACATGACTTCACGTCACCACCGCTAAGCTAAAGAAAGCTAATGTTGGGCTATAAAAAGGAACTAAAGCACGGTCACATGACTTCACGTCACCACCGCTAAGCTAAAGGCGGCTAATGTTGGGCTATAAAGGAACTACAGCACGGTCACATGACTTCACGTCACCACCGCTAAGCTAAAGGAGGCTAATGCTGGGCTATTAAGGAACTACAGCACGGTCACATGACTTCACGTCACCACCGCTAAGCTAAAGGAGGCTAATGTTGGGCTATAAAGGAACTACAGCACGGTCACATGACTTCACGTCACCACCGCTAAGCTAAAGGAGGCTAATGTTGGGCTATAAAGGAACTACAGCACGGTCACATGACTTCACGTCACCACTGCTAAGCTAAAGGTGGCTAATGTTGGGCTATAAAGGAACTACAGCACGGTCACATGACTTCACGTCACCACCGCTAAGCTAAAGGCGGCTAATGTTGGGCTATAAAGGAACTACAGCACGGTCACATGACTTCACGTCGCCACCGCTAAGCTAAAGGCGGCTAATGTTGGGCTATACAGGAACTACAGCACGGTCACATGACTTCACGTCACCACCGCTAAGCTAAAGGCGGCTAATGTTGGGCTATAAGGAACTACAGCACGGTCACATGACTTCACGTCACCACCGCTAAGCTAAAGGAGGCTAATGTTGGGCTATAAGGGAACTACAGCACGGTCACATGAAGACGTCACCACCACTAAGCTAAAGGCGGCTAATGTTGGGCGTGATGACATTTAGTTGTCTCATTTAGACACTTGTTAGCAGCCTCTGTTTTTAAACTCACCAGTGGGGTATGTACTGACGTGTTTAACGTCAAAGAACAATAGAGATGGATGCTGTGTATTGTGGGAGAGTCAGCTCTCTAACAGGAAGTCGTGGAGGTGGAAACATGGAGAAGAGTTGCTCTGTATTATTCTGCAGGGTTGTAAATGTGCAGCTAGTGG
>CADEHL010001326.1:534918-559918 GCA_902827135.1 Harpagifer antarcticus
GCCCCTTACGCAATATGAAAGCCTTCAGTGTTATTCATTAGGGACCTTTCGGTTCAACTGAGGCGATATCAAGACCTCCTCCTTATGATGGCGTAACGTTTGGGGCCCAATTAGGTAGCAGTGCATGTTCTAGGACTGCAATGGTTAATAAATAGTGATGACATGTCATTTGTTAGACGCTTTTATCCAAAGGGACTTACATAAATTCAGTACTGTGGACAATCCCCACAGGAGCAATTTGGAGTGAAGTGTCTTGCCCAGGGACACAACAACAAGCTAACTGCAGTGGGACTCGAACTTGCTATCCCTTGATTCGAAGTCCAGCACACTATCCACTGAGCCACAGCCTCCCTGATGAACCAGCATTTCCAACCCAGTTTCACAAAAAAACGTGAAATAGCTACGTTGGTCTACAGGGCAAGACGTAGTATATTCACAAATAACTAGGGCTGTACCCGAATATCCAAATATTAGTTTGTTGGAGTACTATTCGGGTTTCAATTTCGTTATTCGGATATTCGTTTTGTTTGTTTTTTCCCTGTTTGTTTTTCAAATTGAATTTATTGAAATCTCCAATATCAACGTAAGAGCTTGTGCCTCTTCGGGGGGGTGCTAACACTTAACCATAAACGTTATCGTTTACTTTCTCCGTCTTTATATGTAGATATGACTTTTCTCCGTTAATCTTCATCACGTTGTTTCCATAGCAACAACAACTTCCTGTCAACAGCACTAACTCTCCTTCAAAATAAAAGCATGTCCATAAATAGGAAGCCAAGCCAAATGACACTTAAGACATATACAACTGCAACGAAACACAATGCGATATCCTGTTCAATTTCAAAGAACACAATAATAAATAAACCGAAATACACGTGTTGAAGCGGTTCGCTGCTGATTACTACGCCGCCCCCCCCCGGGCCGAATATTCGCAGCTGATTACTACCGGATATCCAGAGCCCGAAAAATGGTATTCGGGTCAGCCCTAGCGGACAACCGATTTCTTTTTAGTGGAAAATCCGAAATTGTAGGATAGTTTGGATATTAAAATGTTTTTTTGAAAGTATATTCACGTTTTTCTGGTGAGACCTCAAATAATCTTCGTAATATCTATCAAACTATAGATCCTACACATCGACTCGACGTAGATTATAAAAGTACAATACACACTTCTCGCTAGAAATCTAATCAAAAAGCATTTTAATGGCCAAACTATCATTTCTTTATAAATGTTCCACTAAAAATCGGGTGGGCGCCATGTTTCCTTTTTTCGATCACGTGCCATGGACACCGGTCATTAGAAATGGATAGGAAACATATCGTATCACGTTTTGAGAGGGTTATTTGTGAATATACTACGTCTTGCCCTGTGGACCAACGTAGCTATTTCACGTTTCTTTGTAAGACTGGGTTGGCATTTCTTAAGGTGTTCTTGTTGGTTATTCGATAGTAAACAGCAACATACACTCAGAGAGAGAAATGTGGATTGCAAAAACCAAATAGCATATCATGGCTGCGGGGGTGCCCCAGAGGAGTCAACATACATTTGAAAACTGCTGAAAAGAGTCTGTGGTGCATTCCCAGAAGACAACAGCCACTGGGAATTCAGAAGGTATCAAAAGGGACACCAGCACACACTCAGGAAAGCCCAGGGAAATATAGCCTGTCCTAATAAATGTGGTTTGCTTCCCTACTGTAAGAAATGATATACAATAAATGAAAAAATGCAGGTTTTCATAGTAATTTATTTATAATGTTGTCCCCTATATGTGAAGTATCGATCTCTACGACCATGCTTTATCCATCGTCTAAGCTAACATGTTATTGTTATCTAAGGAATTGTAATTAGGTAAGGCATACATGGAGTTGGAGATTTTTTGACGTGTCAGGAGGGCGGTTTGTTTTGATAAGAAATATGTTAAGATATGTGATATGTAAATAAAAGCTATTTTCTGGTGTTAAACTGCCCATAATCGTACTTTGACAAGGTGTGACTAACAGCAGGTAGTGTGGAGTTTATAAATGCTACTGTCACTTTCCCAAAATAAATAAAAAGTTTTGCACATTAGTTTTTTTTAGACGTTAACAGTAATGGCTGTTTTCACTTCACATGTTCACACCCTGCAAACTGTGACTGTGAGAAACGCACTGAAAAATATGTTCACATATTTCCCATATGCCACCATACGGCAGGACATTATATGAGTCATTGTTTGGAGAGTGGTAGTTTCTATTTCCAAGAACACCGGAGCAAAGATTGCACCTCTAAAATTGTCTGTAACTTTTCAAATGAAACGCTTTAGAGAGGAGACATGATGTTATTGAATGGTGCGTTTACCTGGTCACTTTCCTGAGAAACAAACAATTAAATCTGAGCTTGAATTTGTGCTGAAATACTTTCTCTTAACATTAATAACATTGTTTATTTCATCTTGAAATAAGCAGTAAACTTGTTTAGCTAATTTATTTTACCACGGCAGTAACTTGAACCTTTTACCTTTGTCTGGTTTTAATGTCCATCCATCTGTCTTTTATACTAACCTGTTTATCCTGTTATAGAACGCCAGAGTTTATCCCAGCATGCACTGCGTGAAAGACGGATATGGTGTGTCTATTTTGTTGTTGTTATTCCCAACCCTGAATGACCGAGATTTGCACTGAGGCAGAAATTGCACGCTGACCCTTTGCAGTCCTCAGGTAATGACCGTATAATAAATGTTTTCCTGTGGGTGGTGGGGGTGGTGGGGGGGGGGGGGTAAATCTAGTTCTCTAGATTAAAATGGCCCACTTTGAGCAATGCAGCTCAGAGGCTATTACACCAGAGCGCCATTCCCTCCCTACTCTGCTTTTCACGTAATTGAATCAGCCAGTCCCCATATCAGATATTCCTTAACGGAATACTGAAACCTTTCCACCCTCTTCCTAATACCATTAGGGGAAGCAGGAGAGCAAGATGGATGCTGTTATCCTGCTGCTTCAGAGCGCACAAAGGGAGAGTGTGCCCTGCAGGAAGACATTAGCCACGACGTTCACCATTCAGCCACGACAGTCTCCCTAGCACGAGACTTAAAGAGCCACCATAACGACGGCTCATTGCCCGTAAACAACCTTGCATGTGAATACCATAAACAACAGCTAATTGCCCCGCTTGTTACAGGGGGAAGTGAGGATCCCTGCAACATGTTACAGTCCGCAGCACCTTATTTCCATCATGTCTACTCCAGTGTTTTACAGTCCACATGGGTCCGGTGGCCATCTGTTGGTGAACTCGGCAGATATGCAGGAATGCACGTCCAATTTGACACAATGCTGGTGCAGAGGAACGAGGAAGCTTCCTGCTGCTGAGGTATTCTTATTCCTCCAGCTATTTTCTGCTGTGTCAAACTGAGCTAAGCTAAGGTGAGGTCCATTATTTCTGGCCAGCTCAGGCGCGGGTTAATCCTCTTATTTGGGAGGTCAGCGCCAATCATTATACAGAGGGGTGCCATTACAGTGCACACTCCAGCGAGCAGCCTTCCCCTTACATACATATATGACTCCAGGGACTGCTGTGACTCTGCTCTAATTCATCCCTCCTGCTTCTTAGCTTTTATTCCTCTCAACTTTCCCCTCTCTTATCTAGAACCTTCTCGACCCTCTTTTTTACCATTTCCCACACTTTCAGCACCCTTTTTCCCACCCTCGTTTTTTTTTCAGGATGCCCAGAGTGGCGTATAATTGAATCTGCAGAGAATGCATGAGCAGGAACAATGATCTCAGCCTCTCAGGATGTGGATAGAGCTGTACAGTAGGATGGACAGAAGATATGGGCAGCAGAACAAAGAGAAACACACAATGCTGTTCCCACAAAACCACCGACCGCTGGGAAACTGTCCTTTTGGATTCTGTCTTTGCTGTCTTTCTGTCAAGCGTGCCAACAACATTATGAACCTCTCAAGAATGATGGTATCACATATTGTCCATAGGTAAGACAAGTGGAGTATCATATTGTTGGAGAGTGAGTCACATCTATTACTACTCACAATATGGTCTGGGATATGTCACTGTAGTGAGAAGTAATAAGGGAGGCTATAAGGTATTTTGGATTCAATGGCAATCCACTCAACAGTTTGCAATACATTTGACTACGAACACTTAAAAATGGCAATGTCATGATGGGACAAGAGAAACGGTCATCAGAGACATGAAGACTTGTCCACAGCTGGCCCTTTAAACATGAACAAAGTGGAGTGAGATACTACTATTAATTAATGAAGTTAGATTGAAGGACTCTTTTGTGCACCAGTCGATCCACACATGTTATTCCTAGATCAAATGTGCGTTTAAAGGTGGGGTAGGTACGTTTGAGAAACCGGCTCGAGATACACTTGTTGTTATATTCGATGGAACGCTCTTAACATCCTGATAGCAATGAATATCTGAAATGCTTTGACAACAAATCCATAAAGAAACATCATCTGTGAAGCCGTGGCGCTGTAGAAAGCTCGACCAATCATCTGAGCCGGCTAAAGTAAATGGATGGCCTACCTGCCTGTCAGCCTTCCATCTGGGCACACACTCATCTCGTGCCCTCATTGGTCATGTGCGCGTTCCTGTGTGTTGGAGGAGGGGCTCTGTGAGGAAGTGGCAGATTTCTTCCGGCTGTGTATTTTCAAATTCTAGCGCACTCCAGCTGCTTTCTCCAAAATGACCTACCTCACCTTTAAGTGTCTTTAGTGATTGTAATGTAATGTTAAAAGTCTGTTTCCTCGTATCTTGTTGCAAATGGAGCTGCCGTGTTGCAAGAAACATTTGAGTCTTCTGACAGAAAAATATTATCGTATCAAATGGAATTGTAATTCATATGAAATGGTGTCATATCGTAATGGACAGCATCAGATCTTATCGACTTTGTATCCTGGAAAAAGAGTTTGTTTAAATATTGAAATCTCTAACAAACAAATGGACTGAGCGACGCTGAACTAGCTAACATTGAAGTCCCTCTATCCCCCCCCGTTAGCCGGCTAAAAAAGCACCAAAGAAAAAGTCCCCAGCCATATTTTGGAGTCCTTAATGATTGGACTGATCACAGGCAGTAGTTCATTTAGTGTCAGTGTTTATGCAGTTTAATTGCATGATAAAAAGTGTTTATTAGCCGAAGTGGCGTCCACAACCTTCAAGTCCAGATGGGACGGCAGCCTGGTGTGATACCACTCATTAATACAAAATAATAAAAACAGCCCCTTGCTCCTGCACAGGCTGTTATATAAGTGCAACAATGCGTGACTCCTCTTCATTTATGAATATGTAAAAAAGGGCAAATTAAAAAGCAACACTTTACTTCCAGGCAAAGCTTCCCTTCTGTCCAAATGTTCTCGTGTGGAGCTGACGGGGGCAAAGATGGACCATAAATACTTCATAAATACCAATTACCTTAAGAAGTAGGCATGAAGAAAGAGCTGCTATTTCAGCCAATTATTAGTCTTCTCTCTCAAAGGGGGGGGGGGGATGACTCCTTCCTTTCAAGCCTCCCACTGAAAGGAGAAACCTCTGTCATGTTGCAGAGCTTCAATAATGTTTCCCTCCACCTTCATGTCAGGGATGAAAGAGCCCACATGTCCTTTGAGTGAAACCCCCGGAGGACTTAACATGCATCAATAACATTTCCATCCTCCAAGATGTTTAAGAAGACACATTATCTTCTCACTTTGAGGCTGCGCTCACATCCTGGGACTTTTATTTACCCCAAACTCAAAAGGTGCTTCCAGAGATGGAGATAGAGAAGGAAGAACAAAAGAAGGCAGACATTGTGGAGGGAGTCGCTGCTTAAAATAGGACAGCTGCCTCTTGAAGGAGCCATCATTCTTCCTATGGGCAGCCTGTCTTCATTTCAACCCTCGGCAAAGCACACGGGGTTTAACACACTTACGTCGGAGGATTTGCTGCACTTGAAGGTGGCAGCAATTCGTCAGACTGTAGGAGAAAAGCCACCCCCCAAAAAAGCTTTAACAAGTTCAGCTGAGGCTATATCCTCCTCCTCATGACGGAGCAAACTTTCCGCCCCGTCTAGATTTCAGTTGCAGTTCTACGTCATTGCAAATTACACTTTTATGTTTTGATGAACCAGCATTTCTTAAAGGTGGGGTAGGTACGTTTGAGAAACCGGCTCGAGATACACGTGTTGTTATATTCCATGGAATGCTCTTAACATCCCGATAGCAATGAATATCTGAAGTGCTTTGACAACAAATCCATAAAACATGTCATCTGTGGAAGCCGTGGCGCTGTAGAAAGCTCGACCAATCATCTGAGCCGGCTAAAGTAACTGGATGGCCTACCTGCCTGTCAGCCTTCCATCGGGGCACAAACTGATCTTGTGCCCTCGTTGGTCATGTGCGCGTTTGTGTGTGTTGGAGGAGGGGCTCTGTGAGGAAGTGGCAGATTTTTCCCGGCTGTGTATTTTCAGATTCTAGCGCACTCGAGCTGCTTTCTCCAAAATGACCCACCCCACCTTTAAGATGTGTTTTTGTTACTCTGCCAGCACACAACGACAATTACCTCGGCTGGATTGTAAAGAAAAAACCGAACAAAGTGTAGCACAGTCCTGCCGTGATGCCCCAGAGGAGCCATTTGAAAACTGCTGAACAAACGTAAGTCTGTGGTTCATTCCCAGAAGAAAACAGACACTGGGAATTCAAAAGGGACCAAACCAGCACATTTAGGAAAGCTCTGGGGAAATATAGGCCGTCTAAATAAATGGTGATGTGTTTTTGGATGTAGCTTGCATCTGTAAGAAATCAAATACAGTAAAACAAGGAAAGGCTAAGTTGAATGTTGAATAGAATAGAAAATACTGTTCTTTTTTAAGTGAAGAAACTGTCTCTACGTCCATGTTTTTCATTTCACTCACATCAAAGTACTTAATAAGAGGTAGGGAAATGTCTTTATATTAATTTCACCAAGGATCTATTGCTCAAACTGAACCTGAGACATTGCACCTTGAGCAGAGGAAGTCGTTTCTGCTCCAAAGGGTGAACTCAGAGGCATGAACTCAAATGCACAACTCAGACTCAGACTCGGGTGGTATTCAAAAATAAAGACTTTACTGGAATTAACACGGTACAAGAAACACAAAATCACTCTTCCGAGGAAAAACTAAATGCAATAATCGTGATCATGAGAAAAGAGGTTATGACCATGGAGCAGGCTTGAACGTGGTCATGAATAAGAAACGAACTGGCAGGTGGGGACTAACACAATATATACACAAGGTGAGGGGAACAGGTGGAAACAATCAGGGCGGGGAAACCAATCACGAACACAGGAGACACATAGGGGCGGGGAGCATGGAGATCTGAAAGGGACACGACAACACTAATATAAAGAATAGACTTTCATGATAGGTTTCCGAGACATGACAGCTTCTAAGTGGTCTCCCACATGTTGCAGTAAGCTGATGACATTCACCTACAAAGCAGTGATTATGGGAAAAGGTTAGCAGACATTGCATTTCCCGGTCCCTCACCATGATACGAATGACTCATCACATACAGTGACAATGGAGATGTACACTAAGGATTGTATTGAAACACTCACATCCTCCACAGAAGGCGGGCAGAAATAAAGAAACCTCACACATGGCAACATAATAATTTCTTCTGAACACCCACACACTTTACTTTCTTCCACTGAGAGCAAACTTCCCCAAGAAGTACAGTGACACTTCAGATATTCAACCCAGAAAGATGCTTTAACATTCTGGGGATGATATCTCTTCAGACCTGACCGTCCCAACCCAACGGCTCTTTGAAGAGGGGAAATCTCCACCTCCTCTTTGAGTGAGGCTAATTAGATCATTGACATTTTGCTTGTGGCACCTGCTGGCATTAAGTGGAAAACAAGTATAAAGCTTTGAAGCCTTACTTAAGAAAGCCAGGTCCACTTTTAGCTTAGCGCCTCTTGGTGAAGCTGCAGAACGGATAGAGAAACATCATTTTCACATCTCTGGTAGCAATTCCGAACATTTTCCCAAAAATTAGATGAGGCCAGTTAATTTGATGGCTACCTACGTTGTACATTTATTATCTTTTAAATTTACACACGGCATCTATTGCACGTCTGTCCGTCCTGCAGAGGGATCCTCCTCTGTTGCTCTCCCTGAGGTTTCTAGGCGTCTCTTTGGACGTGTTTTCCTGTCCGATGTGAGGGTCCAAGGAAAGGACGTGTCCATATTCTGTACAAACTGTAAATCCATTTCTTGCACAATAATATCCTGCATTATATTTGTTAATGGAAAGTTGTATTTCCACATGTATATTTTCCACATCCACGTATATATATTTATTTATTTTGAATGCTATTTTATTTCTATTTCTGAAATATTTTGGACTGTTTATTTCTTGTGTCTTATGTACATTGCCTTGTTTTTTATGCTGCTGCAACGCAAACATTTCTCAAATTGGGATCAATAAAGTACCTGTCTGTCTGTCTGTCTATCTATCTATCTATCCATCCATCTATCTATCTATCTATCCATCTATCTATCTATCCATCTATATATCTATCCATCTATCTATCCATCTATCTATCTATCTATCCATCTATCTATCCATCTATCTATCCATCTATCTATCTATCTATCTATCTATCCATCTATCTATCTATCCATCTATATATCTATCTATCCATCTATCTATCTATCTATCCATCTATCTATCCATCTATCTATCTATCTATCTATCCATCTATCTATCCATCTATTTATCTATCTATCTATCTATCCATCTATCTATCCATCTATCTATCTATCCATCTATATATCTATCCATCTATCTATCTATCTATCTATCTATCTATCCATCTATCTATCTATCCATCTATATATCAAATCAAATCAAATCAAATCAAATTTTATTTATAAAGCACATTTAAAAACGATGTTTGGTCGAGCCAAAGTGCTGTACATGTAATAAAAACATTTCACTGCAGTGTAATTGTAAAAAAGACAGACATTTAGCAACAGCAAATATAAAAAACAATACACAGGGAAGTGTCAGTAGTCGTGCTCCGCTATAGCTAGAAAGCCTGAGAGAAGAAGTGAGTTTTTAAATATGATTTAAAAACCCCTAGGGTCTGGGCCGACCTCACATGGAGGGGCAGAGTGTTCCAGAGCCTCGGGCCAGCTGCTGCGAAGGCTCGGTGCCCTCGTGTTTTGAGCCTAGTCTTCGGCACTACCAGCAGCAGCTGGTCAGCAGACCTTAAAGCTCTGGCTGGGGTGTAGCGCTGGAGGAGTTCAACTATATAGGCCGGAGCCAGCCCATTTAGAGCTTTAAAAACAAATAAAAGGATTTTAAAATCAATTCTGAACTGAACTGGAAGCCAGTTGTAGTGAGGCCAGAATTGGGGTGATGTGGTCGCGCTTTTTGTGTCCAGTCAGCAAACGTGCAGCTGCATTTTGGACCAGCTGCAGGCGTTTAATTGACGCGTGGTCCATACCCACATACAGAGCGTTGCAATAATCCAGTCTCGAGGTCACAAAGGCGTTGATGACCCTTATATATATGATATATCTATCTATCCATCTATGCGATCGAGCTGAGCTATCTATCCAGCGAGCGATCCAGGAGGAGCGAGCGAGAGAGCCAGCGCAGCGAGCCAGCGAGAGAGCGAGCCAGCGAGCGAGCCAGCGAGAGAGCGAGCGAGCGAGCCAGCCAGCGAGCGAGCCAGCGAGACAGCGAGCGAGCCCAGCGAGAGAGCGAGGAGCCAGCGAGCGAGCGAGCGAGCGAGCCAGCGAGCGAGCCAGCGAGCCAGCGAGCGAGGAGCGAGCCAGCTATGCGATGGAGCCAGCGAGAGAGCGAGCCAGCGAGCGAGCCAGCGAGCGAGCCAGCGAGCCAGCGTAGAGCGAGCGAGCCAGCGAGCGAGCCAGCGAGCCAGCGAGCGAGGGAGCCAGCGAGAGAGCGAGCCAGCGAGCGAGCCAGCGAGCGAGGGAGCCAGCGAGAGAGCGAGCCAGCGAGCGAGCCAGGCGAGCGAGCCGAGCGGAGCGAGCCAGCGAGAGCGAGGCGAGCCAGCGAGAGAGCGAGCGAGCGAGCCAGCGAGCGAGCGAGCGAGCGAGCCAGCGAGCGAGCCGAGCCGGAGGAGCCAGGGAGCGAGAGCGAGCCAGCGAGCCAGCGAGCGAGCGAGCGAGCGAGCCAGCGAGCCAGCGAGCCAGCGAGCGAGCCAGCGAGCGAGGGAGCCAGCGAGAGAGCGAGCCCAGCGAGCGAGCCAGCGAGCGAGCCAGCGAGCGAGCGAGCGAGCGAGCCAGCGAGAGAGCGAGCGAGGAGCAGCGAGCGAGCGAGCGAGCGAGCAGCCAGCGAGCCAGCCAGCGAGAGAGCGAGCCAGCGAGCGAGGAGCCAGCGAGCGAGCCAGCGAGCGAGCGAGCCAGCGAGAGAGCGAGCGAGCCAGCGAGAGAGCGTAGCCAGCGAGCGAGCGAGCGAGCGAGCGAGCGGAGCCAGCCAGCGAGAGAGCGAGCGAGCGAGCCAGCGGAGCGAGCGAGCGAGCGAGCCAGCGAGCGAGCCAGCGAGTCGAGCGAGGCAGCGAGCGAGCGAGCCAGCGAGCCACTGAGCGAGGCAGCGAGCCAGCGAGCCAGCGAGCCAGCGAGCCAGCGAGCGAGCCAGGAGCGAGGAGCCAGCGAGAGAGCGAGCCAGCGAGCGAGCCAGCGAGCGAGCCAGCGAGCGAGCGAGACGAGCGAGACAGCGAGAGAGCGAGCGAGCGAGCCAGCGAGCGAGCGAGCGAGCGAGCCAGCCAGCGAGCCAGCCAGCGAGAGAGCGAGCACGAGCGAGCCAGAGAGCGAGGGAGCCAGCGAGCGAGCGAGCCAGCGAGCAGCGAGCGAGCGAGCGAGACAGCGAGGAGAGCACGAGAGCCAGCGAGCCAGCGAGCGAGCCAGCGAGAGCGAGGCCAGCGAGCGAGCGAGCCAGCGAGCGAGAGAGCCAGCGAGCGAGCGAGCCAGCGAGCGAGCCAGCGAGCGAGCGAGCGAGCCAGCGAGCCGAGCGAGCGAGCGAGCGAGCAGCGAGCGAGCGAGCAGGAGCGAGCCAGCCAGCGAGCGAGCCGAGCGAGCCAGCGAGAGAGCGAGCCAGGCGAGCGAGCGAGCGAGCGATCGAGCCAGCGACAGCGACGACGAGCGAGCAGCCAGCTAGCGACGAGCAGCGAGCGAGCACTAGCGAGCCAGTCGAGAGCCAGCAGCGAGCGACATCCAGCGAGCCAGCGAGCTACAGCGATCGAGCGAGCGAGCAGGAGCAGGCGAGCGAGTCGAGCGGGAGCCAGCAGCTACGAGCGAGCGAGGAGCTAGCCAGCTAGCGAGCGAGCATCGAGCGAGCCAGCTAGCGATCTATCGAGCTATAGCGAGCATCAGCTATTACCAGCTATCTAGCTATCTATCCATCTATCTATCTATCTATCTATCCATCTATCTATCCATCCATCTATCTATCTATCTATCTATCTATCTATCCATCTATATATCTATCCATCCATCCATCCATCCATCTATCTATCTATCTAAAGTCCACTGAGACAAATGTAAAATCTGTGATATTGGGCTTTATAAATACACTTTGATTGATTGATAGTAATAAGCGAAAAATATTATAAGACATGATATTTTCCAACCCTTGAACGCCAAATTGCAAGGAGAATTACAGTTGAGTTGACTGGCGGCCAGATGCGCCTCTCACACTGCATTATCTCAGAAAAAGAGGCAGCATATGCTCCGCGCTGAGGAAGGTTTCTCTGCTACAGACCTCTGGTAAGCCGATTGAGAGAATTCCCCGAGCTTATTCGGCCTACTTCATACAATATGTTGAGGGTGTGCTTGGACCGCGATGATGAGCCAACGCAGGCACATAACGGTCTGTGATACATTAGTTGGGGATCTATGGGGTAATAAATTGTAGCAGATCAAGGGAGCGTAAAGCGAGTATGACTGGACGGGCCATGCTTCATCCTTCAGACGCTCTTCCCATGATGTTACAGAGATCGGATTTGTCTTGGGCTGTTTGAAACGGCAATAATATCAGACGTCTAACTACTCGGTGTCAGCATGGATGATACGGCAGCTGCTATTTTAGGGCACAAGAAGAAGAATAAGCTGCATTGTGTTTCTATGGTAAAGACTAAAAACAACAAATCAAGACTTTTCTTATTCAGCTATGTACTAAACAAACTCTATTTATTGTAGGTCTTTAATCTCAATAGAGTGGTGCTGAAGTCCTAAAACACGGAAATGAGTCAGCATTTTAGCACTTCCTGTTCCTTGTATTCTTATGTGTTTGTTGTAAGAAGCATGAAATACGACCTATGGTGAAAACAACCCTAAGAGGTGTTCACGTTTTTACACAACGGTGATGGCCAGTAGTTTGTTTGTACCCTAGTGGTAGTGGCATTCATATCATCCTGCTGAACTAAACGTTTTGCCACGGAGCACTTTCTCTGCATTATCCCGATATCCAATGGCAACATCCCATTGGTTTGTATCGAGTGGGTCGTCACTCTACCACTCTGCTATATGAGGACCAATGGTGGAATTGAATAATGGATGTGCTTCTTCAACCCAAACTGAATAATATTAATAATACATGTTATTTATTTAGGAAAGGCAAGTTTATTTATATAGCACCTTTCAACATTTAGAGCTTTTCCTGGTGCTCAAAGCGCTTTACAAGAAAGGAAACAAGTGCTAAGCTAGGTGGAATATGGGCGAGGGTATGGCAAAAATCATAATCTCGATTATTTGGGTCAATAATTGATATCACGATTATCCATTTACTTTGAAAACATCAATTTATTGGAGAAAGAAAATGTGAACAGTACGTTTTTAACAGTTGATTACCCTGAACTTTAAATTTAATTCAACTGAAAATCCCAAAAAAATAATCATTTTATTTCGATGACGTTGTTTTCGTAATCGTTCTAGGTCATAATCGTAATTGCGATTAAAACACGATTAATTGAGCAGCCCTAGGTGAGGGTTATTCATATCTATTTGTTGAATGTTATAAGTGACGTATCACATTTGATATTAATGAATTACATTTCTATCTTAAGCCCTTAGGCGGAAATTGTAACCCCCGAGCTGATATCTTTGACATCACTTAGTCACTACTTCGAGTCAACGATTAAGAGTCAACTGTGAAATGGAATACTGATAAAGCTCCTATAACAGCACGATGACTCTTTTGGCGGAGAAAGACAGACTCTTCATGGACAGCCGAACAAAGGAAATGATCTAACAGTCCTCCAGTTGACTCAGCCTGTACGCAGACATCTGTCTTTTCTTCACAAAGCTCTCACACATTGTTTCTCACTTTCTTTTGACATCCAAGATCGAGATGGTGTTAGCCCAAATACACATTGTGCTACTGATGTTTAGGCAAGGCGAGTGTATTTATACAGCACCTTTCAACACAAGGCATTTCAAAGTGCTTTAGAAAAATAAAAGACATTAAGAAATAAGACACGTTATTAAATGACATTTCAAAACGGTCATTAGGATGAATAAACGTTTTTTTAAAGTCTCCCAAGACCTTTTTACGTTTCCCTGAAACTTCCCTTTCTTTTCTAGATTCCCTGAACCTAGGATTTTACACCAGGATCAAAGGCGTTCAACTAATTTAGCTAAATGTTCTTTGCAAGCACCTTTTTCCTGCTCTGGTTGAGATGGCTTTAAAAATTAACGCATTTGTGGTTTATATTACGTTAATGTAATTTATTAGGATATAGGACCATGGGGTAGAACAACGCTCACAACGGGCATGCAATGTCATGTCAGATGGTTCTTTGTTGAGTTTCATAGGTATTAAAATGTTCCCGTGCAGAGCTTTGAACATGCCTACAATAGATTTATGGCACCACCTGATGTTAAATGGGCCACTTACTGTATGCATGTTCGCCTGTCACTCAAAAGGGTCTGAGTGCTCAGTGATTCAACCGTCGATAAAAATAGTCACTCAGCCAGCAGTTAGATACGGTTTGTTAATTTGAGGAAAAGAAGTTTAGTTCAGAAATACAACAACCAGAAAGCGTCAGATCTAGCTTCAGTCTTCTGAACATGAAACAAATGATTAAACTAATACATGACATGGCTCCAACACTCAGTATGACAATTGATAGTTATTACTTTGAGACAACTAGTGCAACTGTTTCAATCTCATCCGTGCGTGTTGTGGTTTTTAAACAATGCCATATTTACTGTTTGCTCTATTTTAATGGATGTTGCTATTTTGGTGGCTGTGAGTTCTTCCGGGGTTTTTCATGTTTTTCATTTGTTCCCTATTTGAAATACTGAGGACATTTGGACCCATTCTTATGATGACTATGTGAAGTATCAGTGTACTTTCTTATATGTGAAGTATCAGTGTACTATCTTATATGTGAAGTATCAGTGTACTATCGTATATGTGAAGTATCAGTGTACTATCTTATATGTGAAGTATCAGTGTACTATCTTATATGTGAAGTATCCGTGTACTATCTTATATGTGAAGTATCAGTGTACTATCTTATATGTGAAGTATCAGTGTACTATCTTATATGTGAAGTATCCGTGTACTATCTTATATGTGAAGTATCAGTGTACTATCTTATATGTGAAGTATCCATGTACTATCTTATATGTGAAGTATCAGTGTACTATCTTATATGTGAAGTATCAGTGTACTATCTTATATGTGAAGTATCAGTGTACTATTTTATATGTGAAGTATCAGTGTACTATCTTATATGTGAAGTATCAGTGTACTATCTTATATGTGAAGTATCAGTGTACTATCTTATATGTGAAGTATCAGTGTACTATCTTATATGTGAAGTATCAGTGTACTATCTTATATGTGAAGTATCAGTGTACTATCTCATATGTGAAGTATCAGTGTACTATCTTATATGTGAAGAATCAGTGTACTATCTCATATGTGAAGTATCCGTGTACTATCTTATATGTGAAGTATCAGTGTACTATCTTATATGTGAAGTATCAGTGTACTATCTTATATGTGAAGTATCAGTGTACTATCTTATATGTGAAGTATCAGTGTACTATCTTATATGTGAAGTATCAGTGTACTATCTTATATCCAGATACTCGGAAGTGACTCGGAAGACACGTGCTACCAAGCAAGCGTACTCGCGATTGAGAAACGGCCACTCTTTCAGCCGACGGCCAAGAAGTACGTACGAACTGCGCATGCGTGAGTGGCAATAACTCTCCTTACCAGCAGGTGGCGGTAGTGTGTATTCCTCATTCAAAAGAGGCAACAACCGGAAGACAGACTGCGTGATAACCAAGAGAAGAAGAACAGACTACGTGATATAAACAAACAACAAATAGCGTGTTCCATTTTCACTCTACAGCGAGAAGCTCACGGGGCTTTCCCGCACCTGTGTCGAGAGCTGGAGTTAAATGAAATCTCAAATTTGCCTTCTTAATAGTTTGTTTGGGTCCCTCACTTCCGTTTCGCTTCTCATGCACTGATTCGCTAGCTGAACAGCCAATCAGAGGGATTTATTTTGCCGGCAGACTTTTCGGCACGGCTGAAAGGCACGACGATGCGGGACACACCAATCTGAGTAGGGCGTGTCGACGCTCATCGTCGGCCTGACGCCCATCGACGGCCACAATCGGCTTGGTTTGTCCGCGCCTTAAGGAGTCAATAACAGGAAGTCATGTAGGTTATTTAAAAGCTGTGACTACAAATAAATATAAACTACAAATGATACCTGAAGCTCCTGACTCCAGTGTATTTCTTAAGATATCCTGAAATGTGTACAATTAGAGGACACATAAAGGGTTATAAAAGTAATTAAAAAGTCCAAGCTGATAAGTTGTGCTGAATAAATTGCCGGACTGCACCTGGTGTTCCACCTTTATATGAAAGTGATGGACTAACATGTTGACGGTGCAGCGTGAAGAGCTTACGTTGGGCTGCAGCTCAGTATACCTTTTTGAAAAGCCAATTATAATCATTATTTCTGTGACTACTTAAGACTTTTGGACATAACATCCTGTGTGTTTTCTTGCACATGAAACACCTCAGAATCTCCTGTGTCCAGTCTCTTTCTAAAGATATCCTGAAAGGTATCCAGTGTTTTTACCATAGTATTATTATATTAGAAAAAACACTGTCTCAGGCTTCAATAACAGGAAGTTATTTAACACTTTGCAAAATGACATGTTGACATATGAAGCTCCTGACTAGTGTATATCTTAAGATATCCTGAAATGTGTACAATTATTAGCTTTAGAGGACACATAAAGGGTTATACAAGTAATTAAAAAGTCCCAGCTGATAAGTTGTGCTGAATAAATTGCCGGACTGAACCTGGTGTTTCACCTTTATATGAAAGTAATGGACTAACATGTTGACTGTGTAGCGTGAAGAGCTTACGTTGGGCTGTAGCTCAGTATACATTTTTGAAAAGCCAATTATAATTGTTAGCTGGCTCGTTCACCTGGCTCTTACAGTAATTTATTTTTTGCTCATTGACTGTAGGCACTTACAGTGTTGAGCCAGACTGAGCAACAGTGGCTGTCAGAGACTTTGCCAATCCACACCGTCCACTCAGAAACTGCTGTCCACCTGCCATTCTGGCGTATTCTGCATCCCACTCTAATTCAATTTACCACTCAAACACATTTCAGTGCCTGTCACACATTTCCAGCCCAAAGGCAGTTGCAATAAACTCAGCAGGGAGTGAATAGATACTGGTGGAAACCTACTGGAATGTACTCTTCTAATATGAGAGTAACATGATAACAAAGGTATCCCAACTGTAGCTGTGCATGACAGTGTGTATGTATGTCCACATTAGGACCACATTACTCCTGTTCTGGCTGCCTTACACTGGCTCCCTATAGAACACAGGATAGAATATAAAATTCTTCTTCTCGCCTACAAAGCCCTTAATGGGCAGGCGCCATCTTACCTTAAAGAACTCATTATACCCTACTGTCCTACTAGGGCATTGCGTTCCAAGAATGCAGGGTTGTTGGTTGTTCCTAGAGTCTCTAAAAGTACAATGGGAGCCAGAGCCTTTTCTTATCAAGCTCCACATTTGTGGAATCAGCTTCCAGTTTGTGTTCGGGCGGCAGACACCCTATCCGTTTTTAAGAGTGCGCTTAAGACCTTCCTTTTTGATAAAGCTTATAGTTAGGGCTGATTAGATTCAGCCCCTAGTTTTGCTGATATAGGCTTAGTTTGTCGGGGGACATCTTACTTCTTCCTTCTCTCTGTCTATACCTGTGTACTCTCATGTTCCGATTAACCCAGCTTCCCCACATCTCTTTCTTTCTGGTGTCTATATACGCTGGGATCCGGAGTCATGGATGATCCTGCGGTCCTGTGTCCTGCATCGCGAGCCCTGGATCTTGAGTCGTGGCTGTGGTCCTGGATCATAGGTCCTGGATGGATATCCTCGTGGATTCATCTTCCTATTATACACACATGCATTTCCAAACATGTGGACTACCTATGTTGCAAATGTATTGTCTTTTCAATTTACACACGGCATCTATTGCACGTCTGTCCGTCCTGGGAGAGGGATCCCTCCTCTGTTGCTCTCCCTGAGGTTTCTCCCATGTTCCCTTTAAACTGTGGGGTTTCTCTGGAAGTGTTTCCTTGTACGATGTGAGGGTCTAAGGACATAGGGTCTAAGGACAGAGGGTCTAAGGACAGAGGGTCTAAGGACAGAGGGTCTAAGGACAGAGGGTGTCATACTGATATTCTGTACAAACTGTGAAGTCCACTGAGACTAATGTAACATTTGTGATATTGGGCTATATAAATAAACATTGATTGATTGATTGATGTCCTGATATTGAAGCTCAAGCCGGTGACCAGTGATATTTTTCTAACAGTTACTGTACGCTGTTTCTGGGAGTAAGAAAGAACATAACCCTGTGTATTTTTCTATTAAAAGAGGCCTTGGTTTTTATTAGAGAACAGATTAGCGGGGAATGTCAACAGCTTTGGATTTAAAGCCCTACTTACAAAGGCATTAAGATTCCAGGGAGTGATAAAAACCATATTATTCCTGCTTCTTCTTTTGTTTAAAAAAGGGGAATAGAAAGAGTCGGCTTCATGTAATTAGACAGGACCTCGGTGGGATTGCTGAGACCACAACAATTAGTTCGCACTTTGATTTGTGTGAAGTTATTAAATGGTTTTATTGTACTATATACCACCAGCCGGCCTTATTGAGCAATTTGGTTTATTTGGAAATCTAATAAACATTATGTAAAAGACTGCCCAAGGCTTTGCACGCATTTAAAACAGATTACGGAAAATGAAAAGCACGGCAATGTCTGAAGGCGTATTTTCTTTGTGGTCCTCTGTGATGAGGGGGGGGGGGGGGGGGGGTGTTGACAGGCTAATAAAGGAAAGTAAAACAGTCACTCAAAAACACACCAACATTATCCTCTCCTCCCTTGCACCAAAATGCTCAATAAATATACACAAAACCAGATTTTAAAGCGACAGCAAGTCAAATATTTGTGCCTCAATAACGTGTTGCTATGAAGAGACAAACTCTGTATCTACGTTGAGGCCAGACGAAACTTAATCTGACCTTCTCTTCGAGCACCACTGCCACGTGAAATCAACATTTAATGGGCAAAGTTATGTGTGAGTAGAAGTTTGAGATCAGCTCTAACAAGATTATGTCTCTAATTCATTAGTTCGGATGCTTTCAGAAACGTTCGGGGAAAATAGAAATGGTGGAGTAATAAGCTGATTTTTCACACTTAACTAACTTACATGTTCTGTCTATACGGCATTTACTTTAAGCTAAATATACAGAGGACTACTTAAAGCACGCTGGTGTATCTGACATCTAAATAATTGGATGACCATTTGTTTATTTTCAGAACTGATGAAGCCATATCTAGGAGCTTATATTATTTAATAGTTATCCATTTATGTTATTCTTTTTTGTTTATATGGTAAATGCTAAATGGACTGTACTTATGTAGCGCTTTATCCAGTCTTTAAGACCCCTCAAAGCGCTTTACATACCACATGTCGTTCACCCATTCATACAGAGCAGTGTATCTGGACCTAACATGCATACACATTCACACACCGTTGGCCATCGGGAGCAACTCAGGGTTAAGTATCTTTCCCAAGGATACATCGACATGTTGGCTGCATGGGCTGGGATCGAACCCACAACCTTCTGGTTGAAAGACGACCGCACTCCCTCACAGCCACAGTCGCCCATTATAGTAAATCTTCCTTTTAATTCATATTTAAGTTTATCAAATAAGTTGTACTATGCCTCTGTTTTTGTAAAGGCAGCCTTTGGGCACCGGGGGGGGAAGGGGGAGACCTGCTCATTGTAAATATGGGAAACAGGTGGTAGTGCGCGGTGCACCCGGTAGACTTATGGTTTTTTACCATCGGGTAAGAAGGAAGAGAAATGCTGGACGTGTTTAATAAATTGCACTGAAACGACTTTTGCTCGGACATTGATTTTTACCCATGCGTAAGATTAGCTGACGGGGCCTCAGCGGCACTTTGCGTTATATTTCTTTCTTATATTTTTATGATTTTGGCCGCTATAAGAACATGTTCCTTTATTTTTTTAACCAAGTTTAATTTGTGTCATTACTAATATCTTGTGCTCCAAAGTACAAGTCAGTAATGATGAGGTTTCTCAGCTAAGACTGTAATTATGCTGAAGATATTTCATTCTGTTGACCTGCACATCAGCAGGAGAGGACTCTTTAAAGTAGAGACACTACATACTGATATACACCTGAACATCAGCAGGAGAGGACTCTTTAAAGTAGAGACACTACATACTGATATACACCTAAACATCAGCAGGAGAGGACTCTTTAAAGTAGAGACACTACATACTGATATACACCTAACATCAGCAGGAGAGGACTCTTTAAAGTAGAGACACTACATACTGATATACACCTGAACATCAGCAGGAGAGGACTCTTTAAAGTAGAGCACTACATACTGATATACACCTAAACATCAGCAGGAGAGGACTCTTTAAGTAGAGACACTACATACTGATATACACCTGAACATCAGCAGGAGAGGACTCTTTAAAGTAGAGACACTACATACTGATATACACCTGAACATCAGCAGGAGAGGACTCTTTAAAGTAGAGACACTACATACTGATATACACCTGAACATCAGCAGGAGAGGACTCTTTAAAGTAGAGACACTACATACTGATATACACCTGCACATCAGCAGGAGAGGACTCTTTAAAGTAGAGACACTACATACTGATATACACCTGAACTTCAGCAGGAGAGGACTCTTTAAAGTAGAGACACTACATACTGATATACACCTGAACATCAGCAGGAGAGGACTCTTTAAAGTAGAGACACTACATACTGATATACACCTGAACATCAGCAGGAGAGGACTCTTTAAAGTAGAGACACTACATACTGATATACACCTGAACATCAGCAGGAGAGGACTCTTTAAAGTAGAGACACTACATACTGATATACACCTGGACATCAGCAGGAGAGGACTCTTTAAAGTAGAGACACTACAAACTGATATACACCTGAACATCAGCAGGAGAGGACTCTTTAAAGTAGAGACACTACATACTGATATGCACCTGAACATCAGCAGGAGAGGACTCTTTAAAGTAGAGACACTGCATACTGATATACACCTGAACATCAGCAGGAGAGGACTCTTTAAAGTAGAGACACTACATACTGATATACACCTGAACATCAGCAGGAGAGGACTCTTTAAAGTAGAGACATTACATACTGATATACACCTGAACATCAGCAGGAGAGGACTCTTTAAAGTAGAGACACTACATACTGAAAATGATAATAAGTCCTCTTTAATCCTCTAATATTATGCCTGTATTTAAAGTCGTTGCAGTGCACAGTAGATAACCACAGGGTGATGCAGTATTGTTGTGTACAGCAGAGGAAAGGGTTGTTGACGTTCTAAATTAGTAGGGAATGTCTTCGAGGGTTTAAAGCTTCTCAAACTTTAAAATCAAATTATGCCAAGAGACAGACAAGTCAATAGATTGAACCAAATATGAAGGAACACCAACATCAGCATCAACCCCATCACTGACACATTCAGGCAGGATTCAAATGGGAATAGACAGAATACTTCAGAGTGATGTGAAGCCACTGCTCTCTTGAGAAGAACACAATTCAATATGTTTTCTATATGAAGGCATCCTAGCAACTCATATTATTCACATGTTGTTCAAAATGACAATCCCCACATCCAGAGAATCTGCAGAGCTAGCGCTGCCATGTTTGTTGAATTATCTGTGATTGATTAGTTACCATGCGTGTCGACCGGTACTAAATCAGAACTGCAAAGCCGGATAAAAACATCAAAGCGTTTTCAGTACGGAGGCGAAAACATGCTTATTAAAAACCCTTCCTTTAATTCAGCGTACTGCAGCGGCTGACTGACTAGCTGCAGTGTTCAGATGCACAGTGTGGCTAATCCATATTAATCCAACATGACAGCGGGAAACACTCCAAAATCAATATCTGTGATTGATTGCTGTCCAACTTGTAGTAGCAGCGCTCGTACTCTCCGGAAAATGACAACCAAGAAATGCAAAATCATTTAGCCTGATGTGATGATAGAGCCTCGGCACATGTAATCCTGTTAGCCACTGAACAAGTACACTTGGTTTTTTATAGAAAAGCTTTCAAGGCCTTTTTGAAAAGAACCTCTGCTGAATAATTTAGAGAAGTTTAACATCGAACATTTGCTTTAACCCAACAGCTCTCTACTTGACAATCCTTTATTTTTGGACTCCCTGTACCTCCGGCAAGATGACACACACACACACACACACACACACACACACACACACACACACACACACACACACACACACACACACACACACACACCACACACACACACACACACACACACACACACACACACACACACACACACACACACCATGTATACACACACACATACTCACACTCACACACACACACACACACACACACCCACACACACCATGTATACACACACATACTCACACTCACACACACACACCATGTACACACACACACACACACCATGTACACACACACACACACCATGTATACACACACACCACGTATACACACTCACACACACCATGTATACACACACACACCATGTATACACACACACACATCATGTATACATCAAACACACACACACACACCATGTATACATCACACACATACATAGTCACACACACCATGTATACACACACACACATACTCACACTCACTCACACACACCATGTACACACACACACACCATGTACACACACACACACCATGTACACACACACACACACACCATGTACACACACACACACACCCATGTACACACACACACACACACCATGTATACACACACACACATCATGTATACATCAAACACACACACACACACCATGTATACATCACACACACACATACATAGTCACACACACCATGTATACACACACACACATACTCACACTCACTCACACACACATGTACACACACACACACACACACACACACACACCATGTACACACACACACACCATGTACACACACACACACACACACACACCATGTACACACACACACACACACACACACCATGTACACACACACACACACCATGTACACACACACACACACACACACACACACACACACACACACCAATTTAGCTGCCATTTCAATATAGTTTTCCATCTGCACCTTGTCACGTCTATTCTTTGCCTTCATTCTTGGTGAAAAGAAGTCGGCTTTAGAATTCACATTTGACTTTTCTCCGGAAAGTTTAAGAACATAAGACGCCAGCAAAATGCAGATCATTTCATTTAAATACTCATTTAACAGTTAAAAGACAGTCTTGCACGTTTCTCCAGTCTCTTTCTCTAACGTTATTTAACCATTGCTTAATTTCTGACAAATAAGAAGACACACACACTGTAAGTCAGAGAGTCATGTAATGTATTATTATAAATACATTATTACATTTTAAGTCATTTCTGTCACTACTTGAGACTTAACAAAATAACACGTGGATGTCAGAAGCTCCTGTCTCTTAATAGAGAACCAGAACTATTAGCTTTTGTATCTGTTTTAAGGTCCATCGCTCCTAGTAAGGTCCAGAGTGTCTTCTCCATCCAGCTCTTGCCATGACAATACGTCGATGTGAGAAGCTCCTGTCTCTTTCTTAAGATATCTAGAAGTGATGTAACTATTAGCGTTATTATCTCTTCTAACGTCCATCGCCCATCCGTCTCTTAGCAAGAACCAAAGCCTCTACTCCATCCAGCTCTCGCAGTTATCAAACCTCTCAATCAGCCGGTCTGGAGGCTGAGATCGACAGCTGTTCTGATGGATCTGACGCCACTCCGCAGTTCAATTTGTTTGGCAGCTTTAGAAAAATGCAACGGATGCAAAAAACATTAAAACAATCATTCCCAGTCGACTGGCAAAGCATGAAATAAGAGTCGGGCCGTTTGGGGAGTTTTCTGTTTGCAGAGGCATCGATGCTGGATATCAGACGAGGCCACTCTCACTTTACCAGTTCTCAACAAGATAGGTGTCATGGTTCATATTTTACTGAACACTTATAGATGACTTCTGGGCGACATGACGGCCCCGCCCACTTTTGGGGGGAAAACCTTTGCTGTATTTGAATGGCGGTAAATACAGATTCTGAAGTTTTCTGCAATCGCATCAAACAATTAAGGAAATCGACCTTTTCTTTTATCTACAAGAAGCCCAATTGTGATGGGCAGACAGGACAATTATAAAAAAATGTCATTGGACATCGATGATCTGCGTCAATGTATAGTTGAATTTGGAGGAGGACGAGTGGCAGGCAGCAATCTAACACTGAAGCTGGCTTTTTCTCTGTAGAGGAAGTAAAGAAACCGTCACTGTGTGTCTCTGTTGTTGGAGGTGTAACATATGACTCAGCAGCTTTAAGACATGAAGCCACTATTATTTTGCACTTCACTCTGATGCATTGGGTTTCCCCTAAAGTGGGTGGGGACGTAATTTCGCCAGGAAGTGACATATGTGTTGCTCACAGACACTTCATTTAAAGCACTAATTAGTGTGAGCATTCTCAGTGGTGATCAACATGTAAGGGTGATGGCCATGTTACCAAGTGAGTTTATCCAACCCAGTCCAACTGTAAATCCTACACATCTGGACGTAGATTCTAAAAGTACGATATAAACTTCTCGCTAGAAATGTAATCAAAAAGCATTATAACGGCCAACTATACTACAATTTAGGATTTTTCACTAACAATAAATCGGGTGTCCGCCATGTTTTTTTTCTCACTGGGAAAGTGTGTGATCACATGACATGGACACTGGTCATTCGAAATTAATAGTTAAAAAATATCCATGTCACGTCTTGAGAGGGTTATTTGTGATACTACGTTTCGCCCTGTCGACCAACGTAGCTATTACACGAGACTGGGTTGGTGTATCTCCCACACACCTCTGAATGGCTTTTGTACATCCTCAAGATCCTAAGAAGAAAATACCCATTTGTTTTCCAGGAAATTGGCGTTTGTTGGTGACCCTAACCCTAGCCCTAGAGAGTTGAGGACAGTCTTTATGTTTGACTGAACATCTGACTTATGGACCCGGGCCATGATGGCTGACAGTATAATAACCAGCCGCCCTGCAGACGTGTGCTTCCTCTTCTCCTCTCCATTACCCCATCTGTTTCCCACCAACCTGTGTCAACAGCTTGAACAAATGAAAAACTGAGATCATTCTCAGCAGCCGCTCCCCCGGTCTGAAGGGGCTTATTTGCCAGAGTTTCGACATCCATTGCTTCCCCCCCTTGGAGAGCTACCTGCCAGCCATCTAACTCCCCCCCCCCCCCCCTCACATATGTCTCCAGATGAAGCGTGTCCTTGAAATGTATTAACAACATCCTGTCCCACAAGCCAACATCTGACAGTTAGATGGAAGA